>SSNS01001558.1:0-16160 GCA_006937985.1 Aphyosemion australe | reverse complement strand
GTGTGTGTGTGTGTGTGTGTGTTAAGCAATATTCACATAGGTCTGTTTTATAGTTTTGACAAGCTATTTCACAAGGTGGGTAAAATTCTTTTCAAATGACTTGAATGTCTCACCTCACATTTTCATTCTTTCTTCCTTTGCAGCATAGAGAGACTATGGTGAGACCTGTGGATGGCAGTCACAAGCACATACTCTACCATCTTTTCCACAGCCTTGATGAAGAAGGTTCACTGGACTCCACCAGCTGTCCACCTTTTTGCAGCTTAGTGTATGTTCCTACCCCAGCTACAGTCAGAACTGTGCAGCTTTATTGGTGGAATAATCATCCCCTCCAAACAGCAGAACTTGATGTCAAACCAACTCTGGGAGATGGGGTGAAGAACTTCCAGGAATTGTGGTCCCACCTGTCCTCTCACACAGCAGAGCCTTGAAGTCCTCAGAGCAACCATCAATCCAAATGTACCATCAGATGATCATGGACCATACCTCTGTTCTAAACTATGTTCAGCATTCATACTCAAAGATGCCAAATGTTTCATTTTAAGGCCTAATAAGTGATTTTTAATATAAAGGTTTAGACAGATTTGTAAAACCCAAGAATTTAACTTTAGACATTGTTCATATTTATCTTTTCAGCTGTTATTTAATTTGAACTATTACTGGCCAAGTTTATTACTGATCATTTCAATAAATGTAGTCATGGGAGACTGAAATATTGAGTTTATTGAGCAGACATAAACATAAGTGCAAAGGTTCAACGAAGAGTAATTTATCATGGTTATCCCAAGTGATTAAAAACTGGGTAGTTGAAGTACTGAATTTTAAATTTAATTTTCGGAAGTCAATAAATGCTACCAGCAAACCACAAATGGGGTACTGAGATCACAATTAATTTTAATTTAAAATCTTCAGGACACATTGAGTCATTGTCTGTGTGTGGTAGCTCAGTCTGTAGGGCAGTGGGTTTATATGCAGGTGGTTCAGAGTTCAATACCTGGACAAACAATGACTTTTAGACTTGTGTGAATTTCTGGACCACATGAAATGGTCTAAAAAAGCAAATGAGTATCATCTACTTCTGTAGCTTGGTCTGTTGGGGCGTTGGCTTGGTGTGCAGGTGGTTCAGGTTTCAAACCCAGAACAGAGCAATTTTAGGCTTTGTGTGAATTCTGGACAACATGAAATGCTCAAAAAACAAGTAGCAAGTGTCTGCTTGTCTAGTTTGCCCTGTAAGTTACGGAGTTGGCATGCTGATGGTTCAGGGTTCAAAACAAATAATGTCTTTTAGACTTTGTGTGAATTCTTGACAGCATGAAATGCTCAAAAAAATCTAAGCAGTCGTGTTCTTGTGTAGCTCAGTCTGTAAGGTCTTTGCTTGGAGTGTGAGTGGTTCAGGGTTCAATCCCCAGAGGAATACTTATGTTCTGGAAATTGAGAGTCCAAACCTTATGACTGAACAAGTTTTTAAGTACAAAAGCTAAAAATAACAAGTTCAAATATCCCACCAGAACATGTCCAAGTGTTCACACATTCATTCACATGTGTGTTCAGAGTAAACACGCTGTGAAACGTGTTATATGGATATGTCAGATTGCCAACTTAGGTAAGTTGGCAATCTCTACTTGCCAGGCAACTTAAGTTTCTTGGTGAAATTTAATTAAGTTGGCCAACTGACATATCCATATAACACGTTTCACAGCATGTTTACTCTGAACACACATGTGAATGAATGTGTGCACCACGCTCCGGTTGGTTTGAAGGCTGCATCCATGACCACCATTAGGTCACTCTCACCTAAAAACCCATCCACATGTTTGCAGCTGGATTTCTGGAAATCCAGCTGCAAACATGTGGATGGTGTTTTAGGTGAAAGTGGCAGGATGAATGGTGGTAACTACCACAAAACAGCTTGAAGAAGAAGAAGAAGTTGGTCCTGGCACAATGTGGAGTAAACAAATTCACTAGAATGAAAAAAAAAAATGATTTTGTGAAGGATGACACCCCCTCCTTCAAAAATAAAGAAAATAAAAGACAAAAGCATAACTATAGGTTATTTTAGTGAATTTTTGAACGCCACATTGTGCCAGGACCAATTTTTTTCTTCTTCTTCAAGCTGTTTTGTGGTAGTTAGCAACCCACTTCTTGGTGCATTATCGCCACCTACTGGAGTGGAGTGGAAATGGCACCGGGATTCTAAATACTAATTATGACAATATGAAAAAATAATAGACTAACAATAATGCTGCCACCTACTGTTTGATGTTTATAATCCCAAGACTGAACAATGTAAAGTTAATGTAAATGGAGCTCAGTGGGGTGGCCAATCAGAATTTAAGGGTGGCGTGTGCTACCCCTGGCCACTCCTATGACACTTCCTTGAGCGGGATTCAAACCAGTAGTGACTTACGAACACAAATCCCACCATTCACACTCAGAGGTGTCCTGGTGAAACATTTAAACTTGTCATTTTTGTGTTTTGTACTTAAAAGGCTGATCAGTCAGTCATAAGGTTTGACCTCACAACCTGCAGAATGCAAGTCCCACATCTAACAAACTGAGCTACACAAGCAGAGACATGCACTTTGTATTTTAGAGCTTTTGATGCTGTCAAGATTTCATGTAAGTTCTACAATGAATTGAATTAGCCTTCTACACACCAGGCCAGCACCTTACACTCTCAGCTACATAAGAAGTTGTTGAAAATCATTTTTAGAACTCTTTATGTAGTCAAAATCCACACATGGTCTCAACGCAGACATTTGTTCGGGGATTGAACGCTTAATCTTCTGCTCACCAAGCCAACTTCTAACAGACTGAGCTACTCAAGCTGATAGAGCCAGCTTTGTTTTTAGCTTTTCAAGTTCTCGGATTTCAAGTCTAAAACGAATTCTTTCCCCTGGGATTGAACCCTGAAGCTCCTCCACACATCCCAGTGTTGTACAGAGGGAGCTGTCAGACAAACATGGAGTCTTATCGTGTCCTGAACATCAACTGTATGAATGGTCCTTAAAGAAGTAGATTCTAAAATAAAAGTATTTATCTTAGCTCACAGCATCGCACCGGTGGTTTGAAAAAACTCCCTAAAACTCTATATAAAGATTTGTGTAAACTGAATTTAAAATTGTGGTAAAAATACTTCAAGTACTACTCTGTACATTTGCAGGGAGTTCTTCTGGAATTGACAAACTTAACATTAATTGATCAAATCTGATTGTCTCATTCATTTACAGACTGGTGTCATCCCTCTGCATGTCTGTGTGTGTTGGACAGAAAGCTGAGGACCTTCCACTGCCCCCCCCTCTATCTCTTTGATGTTCACCCACAGCTGTTTACCTGCAGCATCTCCAGAACCATGGACTTTAGACGTGTAATAGATGTGATCTACATCCTTAAATCGTAAATGAACAAAGACAACTACTTCATCGAGGATCTTGTAAGAAGAAATAACACTGAGTCAAATCTTAAATTTTGTTTCATTTGATTGACTTTAAATCTGTCTAGAGTTATCCCGTCCTTCCTCTGTATGGAAGTCAGGCTTTGACACTTCTGGTTGGCGTTGATCCCTGTACTGGCCCCTCTTGTCTGAAACCCAAACAGAGCCCGCCAGCCCGCCATTATGCAAACTGCCAGTCACACAGCTAACAGACTGAGCTACACAAGCAGATGCATCTAACTTGTATTTTAGAATTTTTGATGTTGTCAAGAATTCACATCATTTCTAAAAGAAGTTTAAAGCCATACTATGCACATTTTTCTTATTTTTTAATCATGTTCTTGAGCCAGTTTGTGCTAAAATGACCCTTTACAGGGTTAATGAAATGTCACTCAGACCCCCACCGCCCTCTGGGGCCAGAATACCACACTTGCAACTTCAGAGTGGCGGTCCGGTCCCTGTTGGACTTAGTAAAGTGGAGCTGACATGCCTGGTGCTGCAGTCTGCTTCCTGCATGTTTCCTGCATGTTTTAGATCATGAACACAGCAGATGTGTCTGATTTAGTGATGAACCGCTCCTGTAGACACTAATGAAGGCTGAGGAGACATTTCAGCAGTTAGATTAAGGTGTTAAAAAGACCAACGCACAGCGAGGAGATAAGTTTCACTTTTGCTTTCACAAACGGACACTAGGGGGTGCTAAAAGCAAGCCAAAACTGCCAAGTTCTCCGTTAATGATGGGTAGATTGATTCCTCTAAAGTTTGACCGATTACTCCAGAAAAAAATGCTCATTTTTATTTTTTTGTAAAATGTGTAGCTTACATAATAATTCTGCTACTTCATGGCTACTTTCCAGGAACACCACGGTCTTCTGACGCAGACAGAGAGCTCAGAAAAACAAAACCATCACAGCTCCACCCTTAGAGGTGAAACAGAGACGTTTGTGAAGATGCTTCGTTTCTCATCTGAGGAGAAAATAAATGATAGATTATTAACTTTTTACCTGTAGCGAGGTTTTCATTAATGTTGTACAAATCCCTGTTAGGACCCTCAGGAGGCAGGTGAGAGCGATGAGCAGCATGTCACACCCCCACCACCCACACATCCACCCCTATAAAAATATTATATTCAATAAGCTAAACTAAATGAAAGTAAATGAGAAATATCCTCTCAGGAGTTAAAAGATCAAATTCATTTTAACAGAAAACATTTGGATGTTTAGATCAGGTGATCTAATATTAACTCTAATTTAAATTCATTAATAACTTAAAAAATAAAGTTCAAATAGTCTAAATATTTTATGCACGAGCCCCAGAGAAATCAAATGTTTTATATTATTTTCTATCGGGTCACACACGGAATAAACCGCCTTCTCAAAATAAGAAGAACTGATGAGAGGTTATTATAACATTTATGAGCCTTTTTGTTTGGATACATTCCATTAGTGTTTATTTATTTATTATTTTTATTTTATTATTTTTAGGTAACGTTCTCATGCAATATCAGCCTGATGTACAACCCGTATGACCTTTGACCCTAACAGATCAGCACTAGTACGGTTTCGCCTCCATCGTCGACCAAAACCTGCACTGGAATTTATTCAACTCAACTTTATTGTCCCAGGAGGGAAGACATAAACAACAGGCCCATGAGCAGCCTCTTCTTCCTCTATCAGGGGGAGGAGGGGACGGGGGGAGGGGGACATGTGTTGCCTAGCAACAAGGATGTGCCTTTGATCTTTGTGCTCTCTGACATCATCAAGTCCATATAGGGGTATTGACTAGAGGCCAGACCAGTCTCTGTCAGAACGCAGTGAACTCTCGTGAGAGAAACATCGCGACCAGCCGTGTGACTCTGAACTTGGCAACGAGTTATTTCAACCGTTTTATTCACCTGTTTAAAGCCTTCGACATGTCTTCAGCAAACTATTTCTCCAAGTTTGAACTGTCTTCAGAAATAAATCTCTGCAGCGACATGATTGAGGCAGACCTCGGTGAGGTACCCGACACGGGAATTATTTATCCCTACGACCCCATTTATGAACCGGACAGCAGCATGGAGGCACAACGGGACTTTTCTGACGAAGAATTTTCTCCTGAATCCAGGAATATTTTGGTGGACGACATCTTAGAAGACCTTGAGAAATTTGAAAAACTTTTGAAAGATAAAGACGCCACCATCGTTTACCTGGCGAATAAACTGAGGGAACAGGAGGAAATTACCACTGAACTAAGGAGGTCCCTAAAATCAGCTCAAAGCAGAACCGTTTCAACGCAAACNTTTCTTATGTTCAACATTTATCATGCATAGTCTTTTTATTTGATGCATCTGTACGTCTCATGACTGTAAAGTAAAGATCCTTGGAGGGATAATAAAGTTGAACTGTCTCCTGCATCAAGCTTCCTCAGGGTCACGTATAGCGCCGATGTGCACGTTTTTAAATGTAAAGCTGAACCTTTGTGATCTCATTAACAGTATGAGGCAATAGCAGACGTTTACCAGATGAGACGTTCCAGAAAAACACCTGAGTGTGCGCGTGCGTTACCACACGAGGCCGACCGTGCCAGGTCACGCAACACACTGATGAGACTCGGATATATTATTTATCCTAAAAGACTTTAACAAATCAGCAGAACTTTCACTCACGTGTTAGTCTTTTATCTTGACATATTCCCTCATGACCGGCCCGAACTCCTTTCTATTTGCTCAAGTGAAGAGAAACGAGGCATCAGTTACTCCTGCATTTTAATACCACTTATTATTTAGAACACATCTGCACAAAGATAATATTAAAAACCTGCCTGTGAAACGTCATTCAAGCTGCTGCCATGTTCACATTTAACCTAAAACACAGAAACACGGAGGCTTGAGTCACCCCACTAGGTTAAGCTAGCATGTTAGCTAACATGAGGCATCATAAAGTCCAGCTACCATTACAACCTGGGTTTGTAGGCTACACGGTGGGTCTATCTGACAATAAAGAGTTTCGAAGCAGTTATTTATAGGTTATTATTTATCAGTTTAGATGACATTAAAAACTATCATCAAAAGTCAGCTTCATCACCTGTCCACTAACCATCCTCGGTTTAAATGAGAAAAATACTGATATCTTGATAAAGTCAAATGTGAAACGGCTACATTAATTTACGCAGTGATATTTTAAATAAAGTTCTACTTACCTTCTTGTGGAAAGTTTGCAAGGCAACCAAATATCTCTGATAAATATAAAAGTTATGTAACTGATGCGATGGAAAGATGGCAGACTGACGAGTTTATTCTTTCCTCCAAAGCTTCTCCACTAGGGGGCACAGTTTCCACAGAAAACACGATTTTAATGTTTCACAAACTATGAATTCATGCTAACATTTTAATACCAAGACATGTTTAGACCAGATACATTTGAAATATACACAAAATACATAAAATACATTCTTATATAGGCCTGTTTTCAGTGCAGGAAAAGCAGATGTAGCTATATGTTTAAACTACACAGGCAAGCTTACATGAAGAAAACAAGCGCACCCTGAAGAAGTTTGTCACCGCCCAGTTCCAAACAGTTCTCCCATTGGCCGAGCGGTTGCTAGGAGATTATACTACCAGGTTTGCGAGCGAGCAGAAAAAATCCGTGAGCGCAGGGAACAGAGTTGTGGGAGCAGTTTTGATCCGTGCAGAGAGAATGCACAGGTGAAGAAAATATCTGTGCAAGAAACTTAAAATCTGAGTGCAGAAAGAAGGATTTGAGGGAGAACAGAGAATATTTGAACGAGAGCAGACATTTTGAGTGCAAGCATTACAAGTTTTGAAAGCAAGGATATAAAATCCTGTTCTCAAATTTAAAATTCAAGCTCTTGATATTTGTCAGTTAAATTCCCCCATAGCCAGGCAGATGGATGTAAACAAACCAGGGCCGTGGGTCCCAAAGGGAAAAAGAGAAAGATAGCTGATGAGAACAGAGGATTCAAGGAAGAATGGACAGAATTATTTGCTTTCATTGTCGAAGTGGAAGGATTACCTGGAAAAATTTTAACTTTTCACCGCTGTCGCTCGGACAAGGACCAATCAGCGGAGGTTTCACTGACTGACCAATGAGGGGACAGGATGCTTCTCAGTACATCTCCAGGTAAACATGGAGGAAAAGTTAATACTTGCTGTGTCTGATGTCCCAGAGCTTTACAAGACTTCACATAACTCTAGCAAACCCTTGTGAGACTTCATATCTACCGCTGTTTCAACTCTGAACTGCTTTAATAACCCCAAATTCTGCATGTTGCCTCCCGTGTGTCAGGTTATAAAAGTAGATTTAAGAAGTGGATTACATCTCCAAACTCCACTACTGCTGCAAGTTTTGTTGCAACCTGAGAGATAAAAGCGTGGAAAACTGTTCACGGATGGTGATTACATGAAGGATTCATTCATCAGAGCACCTATTTCAGACTTCAAAAACAAAACCGAGATAATCCAGAAAACTAAAGACATTTCTCTCTCCACAAAGACAAGGACCATTAAAACGACAGGAGACGTCACCAATCAGCAAATCAAAGACATTAATTCAGCTCCAGCGTACTCAACTACCTGTGATGAGTCGTGTGATGTGATCGATATCAAACAGCGCTGTTATGCAGGTATGTGAGCTGTGATGGGCCGCAAGAAGAAATTATCAAATTAATACCACTGATTAATATTGTAATGGAAGTTAAAACGTAAAGCACCAAATATCTACAGCAGAGTCACGTGGTGTGTCATTCTCTCCAGGATGCTGCAGGAAATAAACATTTAATCATGAATGCTCATTATGTATTTGTAGCCTACTTAGTCATTTTGATAACAGGCTAATATAGCTAATATACACTTACAACCTGTGTTGCCTTCATATAAGGCTTTAATATGGCTTTTCATTTTTTGCGGCTCCAGACAGATTTATTTTTGTTTTTTTGGTCCAATATGGCTCTTGGAACATTTTGGGTTGCCGACCCCTGACCTAGACAGACATCAGATTGAAGCTTGCCACCAACTTCCAAGGAGAAATAAGATGGACAAACCAGCCATAATAATGCGTTTGGTGAATAGAAAACACAAGGCACAACTGTTGAAGCAAGGTAGAAAGTTGAAAGGCACAGACGTCTACTTGAATGAACATCTGACAAAAAGAAATGCAGATGTTGCCATTTCTGAAACATGGAGAAAACCAGAAAAAGGGGTCGATTTTAAAATTGATGGCTAGGAATTAAATGATCGGAATAGAAAAAATAAAAGTGGGGGAGGTGTAGCAATAGATGTGGATAAAAGCTTCAAGTTTAAGGTAGTGGAGAGTATGACTGTAGCAATAGAGGATCTGCTGGAATGTATCACGGTAGAGATCTGTATGGAAAAGAGGAAGAATATTATTGTTGGTTGTGTTTATAGGGCTCCTGGATCTAGCATGGATATTTTTACAGAGTGGATGGAAAAAATATTTTCCAAATGTTTAAATAAGTCTGTATTTGTTTGTGGAGATTATAATATCCACCTATTAAATTCAAAAAATCACAGATCAACAGAAGAGTTCATCAACAGTATGTACAGCATTGGTTTGTATCCAAAAATCACCAGACCCAGTCCAATGACTTCATATTCGGCTACATTAATAGATAATATATTGGAAATAATATATTGAGCGGGCTCCTATATAATGACATAAGTGATCACCTACCAGTTTTTATTGTCTACAATTGTAAATATAGGAAACTAAAAGAAAAAAGCCATTTAAAGTCTACCAGAATGAGATCAGAAGAAAACATAAATGCATTTAAAAATGACGACTAAAACCAAACTGGAATGTGATCTGTGAGGAGGAGGACACAAATAAAGCACATGATCATTTTTTAAAGATATTTGTAACATTATACAATAAGAATTGCCCTGTAAAGCAACACAATATGGGTCATAAACAGAAAGACAGTCCATGGATTACAAAAGGTCTAAAAATGCCTGTAGAAAGAAAAACGCTCTTTACAGAGAATTTGTTAAAGAAAGAACAATAGAAAAAGAAAGGAAGTACAAATGATCTAAAAATAAACTCATTAACATCATTAGATTATCCAAAAAGGAATATTATAATCAAATATTACAGAGTAACAAAAACAATATTACAGGTATGTGGAAGGTATTAAACAGTATTATAAGAAATGGATCTAACCCTAAATATTTCACACAAAATGAAAAAATGATTGACGACATGGATGCAGCAGTTGACGAGTTTAATGATGTTTTTGTGAATGTGGGGCCAACATTGTCTGGAAAAATAGGTGCATTAAAGTCTCATCTAAAGAGACCAGGGGGATAGTAATCCCAGCTCATTTTTTCTAAGACCCATAGAAAAAAAAGAAATGATAGAAACAGAACTCACATGTAAAAATAAAACATCAATGGATTGGAATGGCATTGACGTGATGATTGTAAAAATGTAACTGAAGACATTGAAAAACCACTAATACATGTTTGTAATTTGTCTTTCTCTAGTGGTTCTTTTCCAAATCAAATGAAAATAGCTAAAGTGATACCCCTGTATAAAACAGGTGAGAGTCATTATTTTACTAATTACACACCTGCTTCTCTTTTATCCCAGTTTTCCAAGATTCTGGAACAAATGTTCACAGATAGATTAGATGAGTTCACTGAGAAACACAAACTGCTCTCTGACAGTCAATATGGTTTCAGAAAAGAAAGATCAACATCTTTAGCATTATTAGAACTGGTTGAAGAAATCACAAATGCAATAGATAATAAAAGATATGCAGCAGGAATATTTCTAGACCTAAAGAAAGCATTTGACACCATTGACCATAAGAGATTATTTATAAACTGGAACACTACGGCATCAGAGGAATGGGACTGAACTGGATCATTCATTACTTAAAGAATAGGCAACAATTTGTGCAAANAGAAATTCCTCAACCAGCAGAAGCTGCTTCTGCACAAACTTCTACTTGTTCTGAAACAGTCCAGATCTGCTCTGTTTCAGAACAAGTAGAAGTTTGTGTTCCACCAACAGAGGTTTCTACTGAAAACATGGAAACTATGAAAGAAACAGAAGCACAAAAAGAAGATGCAGCTCCACAGACTTCATTAGATTCTGAAGCTGGACAAATTCCCAGCTTGACAGAAACAAAAGTTTCTATAACAGAGGAGGCTTCTGATGATGCTGAAACATCTGGAACTGCAGATGTTTCACAACCAGAGCAAGAAAACATCACTCCTCTAATGTTAAAGGACAAGAAGAAGAAGAAGCGTGACAAAAAGAAGTCCGCTCTTAGAGCTGAAACCTCCTCAGACTGGGGAACGCTGCAACACCTGTCATTTTCAGGACTACTTTCTGAATTCGACACCGAAAACAGATTTAGCGTTCTTTTGACAGATGTAGCGTTTGAGATGGCTGAATCTTCTCAAACCATCCAGGAGCAGGAGGAAGAAAAGAAAGCCACCAAAAGAACTTCTCGTAGGGCCAAAAAGACCCAAGAGACAGAGAAGAACTTTGTCACTGAAGTTCAAGAAGAAATTCCTGATCAACTGGAAGATGCAGCTCAGCAAACTTGTTCACATTCTGAAGCCGACCCAAATCCCATCTTTACACAACAAAATGAAGTAAGTATAACAGAGGCGGCTTCTGAAGTTACTCAAACATCTGCAAATGCAGATGTTTTAGAACCAGAACAAGAAAACATCACTCCTCTAACGTCAAAGCCCAAAAAGAAGAAGAAGCGCGACAAAAAGAAGTCCGCTCTTAGAGCTGAAACCTCCTCAGACTGGGGAACGCTGCAACACCTGTCATTTTCAGGACTACTTTCTGAATTCGACACCGAAAACAGATTTAGCGTTCTTTTGACAGATGTAGCGTTTGAGATGGCTGAATCTTCTCAAACCATCCAGGAGCAGGAGGAAGAAAAGAAAGCCACCAAAAGAACTTCTCGTAGGGCCAAAAAGACCCAAGAGACAGAGAAGAACTTTGTCACTGAAGTTCAAGAAGAAATTCCTGATCAACTGGAAGATGCAGCTCAGCAAACTTGTTCACATTCTGAAGCCGACCCAAATCCCATCTTTACACAACAAAATGAAGTAAGTATAACAGAGGCGGCTTCTGAAGTTACTCAAACATCTGCAAATGCAGATGTTTTAGAACCAGAACAAGAAAATGTCACTCCTCTAAAACCCAAGGCCAAAAAAAAGAAGCGTGACAAAAAGAAGTCCGCTCTTAGAGCTGAAGCCCCCTCAGACTGGGGAACGCTGCAACACCTGTCATTTTCAGGACTACTTTCTGAATTCGACACCGAAAACAGATTTAGCGTTCTTTTGACAGATGTAGCGTTTGAGATGGTTGAATCTTCTCAAACCATCCAGGAGCAGGAGGAAGAAAAGAAAGCCACCAAAAGAACTTCTCGTAGGGCCAAAAAGACCCAAGAAACAGAGAAAAACTTTGATGTTGAAGTGGATTCAAGAAGAAATTCCTCAACCAGCAGAAGCTTCTGCACAAACTTCTACTTGTTCTGAAACAGTCCAGATCTGCTCTGTTTCAGAACAAGTAGAAGTTTGTGTTCCACCAACAGAGGAGGCTACTGAAAACATGGAAACTATGAAAGAAACAGAAGCACAAAAAGAAGATGCAGCTCCACAAACTTTATTAGATGCTGAAGCTGGACAAATTCCCAGCTTGACAGAAGCAAATGAAGTTTCTATAACAGAGGAGGCTTCTGATGATGCTGAAACATCTGGAACTGCAGATGTTTTAGAACCACAACTAGAAAATGTTTCTCCACTAAAGTCCAAGGCCAAAAAGAAGAAGCGCGACAAAAAGAAGAGCGTCGCTGGAGCTGAAACCCCCTCAGACTGGGGAACGCTCCAGAACTTGTCGTTTTCAGGTCTGCTTTCTGAATTCGACACCGAAAACAGATTTAGTGTTCTTCAAACGGATTTAGCCTTTGAGATGGTGGAATCTCATCATAACGTCAAGGAGGACGATGAGGAAAAGAAAGCCACTAAAAGAACTTCTCGTAGGGCCAAAAAGACCCAAGAAACAGAGAAGAACTTTATTGTTGAAGTGGATCAAGAAGAAATTCCTCAACCAGCAGAAGCTGCTTCTGCACAAACTTCTACTTGTTCTGAAACAGTCCAGATCTGCTCTGTTTCAGAACAAGTAGAAGTTTGTGTTCCACCAACAGAGGTTTCTACTGAAAACATGGAAACCATGAAAGAAACAGAAGCACAAACTGAAGATGCAGCTCCACAGACTTCATTAGATTCTGAAGCTGGACAAATTCCCAGCTTGACAGAAACAAATGAAGTTTCTATAACAGAGGAGGCCTCTGATGATGCTGAAACATCTGCAACTGCAGATGTTTTAGAACCAGAGCAAGAAAACATCACTCCTCTAATGTTAAAGGACAAGAAGAAGAAGAAGCGCGACAAAAAGAAGTCCGCTCTTAGAGCTGAAGCCCCCTCAGACTGGGGAATGCTGCAACACCTGTCATTTTCAGGACTACTTTCTGAATTCGACACCGAAAACAGATTTAGCGTTCTTTTGACAGATGTAGCGTTTGAGATGGTTGAATCTTCTCAAACCATCCAGGGGCAGGAGGAAGAAAAGAAAGCCACCAAAAGAACTTCTCGTAGGGCCAAAAAGACCCAAGAAACAGAGAAAAACGTTGCTGTTAAACTGATTCAAGGAGAAATTCCTCAACCAGCAGAAGCTGCTTCTGCACAAACTTCTACTTGTTCTGAAACAGTCCAGATCTGCTCTGTTTCAGAACAAGTAGAAGTTTGTGTTCCACCAACAGAGGTTTCTACTGAAAACATGGAAACTATGAAAGAAACAGAAGCACAAAAAGAAGATGCAGCTCCACAGACTTCATTAGATTCTGAAGCTGGACAAATTCCCAGCTTGACAGAAGCAAATGAAGTTTCTATAACAGAGGAGGCTTCTGATGATGCTGAAACATCTGGAACTGCAGATGTTTTAGAACCACAACTAGAAAATGTTCCTCCACTAAAGTCCAAGGCCAAAAAGAAGAAGAAGCGCGACAAAAAGAAGAGCGTCGCTGGAGCTGAAACCCCCTCAGACTGGGGAACGCTCCAGAACTTGTCGTTTTCAGGTCTGCTTTCTGAATTCGACACAGAAAACAGATTTAGTGTTCTTCAAACGGATTTAGCCTTTGAGATGGCTGAATCTCATCATAACGTCAAGGAGGACGATGAGGAAAAGAAAGCCACTAAAAGAACTTCTCGTAGGGCCAAAAAGACCCAAGAGACAGAGAAGAACTTTATTGTTCAAGTGGATCAAGAAGAAATTCCTCAACCAGCAGAAGCTGCTTCTGCACAAACTTCTACTTGTTCTGAAACAGTCCAGATCTGCTCTGTTTCAGAACAAGTAGAAGTTTGTGTTCCACCAACAGAGGTTTCTACTGAAAACATGGAAACCATGAAAGAAACAGAAGCACAAAAAGAAGATGCAGCTCCACAGACTTCATTAGATTCTGAAGCTGGACAAATTCCCAGCTTGACAGAAACAAATGAAGTTTCTATAACAGAGGAGGCTTCTGAAGATGCTGAAACATCTGGAACTGCAGATGTTTTAGAACCAGAACAAGAAAATGTTCCTCCACTAAAGTCCAAGGCCAAAACAGAAGAAGCGCGACAAAAAGAAGTCCGCTCTTAGAGCTGAAACCTCCTCAGACTGGGGAACGCTGCAACACCTGTCATTTTCAGGACTACTTTCTGAATTCGACACCGAAAACAGATTTAGCGTTCTTTTGACAGATGTAGCGTTTGAGATGGTTGAATCTTCTCAAACCATCCAGGAGCAGGAGGAAGAAAAGAAAGCCACCAAAAGAACTTCTCGTAGGGCCAAAAAGACCCAAGAGACAGAGAAGAACTTTGTCACTGAAGTTCAAGAAGAAATTCCTGATCAACTGGAAGATGCAGCTCAGCAAACTTGTTCACATTCTGAAGCCGACCCAAATCCCCTCTTTACACAACAAAATGAAGTAAGTATAACAGAGGTGGCTTCTGAAGTTACTCAAACATCTGCAAATGCAGATGTTTTAGAACCAGAACAAGAAAATGTCACTCCTCTAAAACCCAAGGCCAAAAAAAAGAAGCGTGACAAAAAGAAGTCCGCTCTTAGAGCTGAAGCCCCCTCAGACTGTGGAACGCTCCATAACCTGTCATTTTCAGGTCTGCTTTCTGAATTAGAGACAGAAAACAGATTTAGTGTTCTTCTATCGGATTTAGCCTTTGAGATGGCTGAATCTCCTGATAACAGAGACGTCACTCCTACAAAGAAAGAAAACAGAAGACAACAGAAAATGTCCCACACCTGCCTCTAGACACCAACCTTCCATTCATGTAAGACTTTAGTTTGTGTGTGTGTGTGTGTGTGAACACCCCCCCCAAAAAAATAAATAAAAATAAATAAAAAAATAATAAAAAATTAAAAATAAAAAAATAATAAAAAAATTAAAAAAAACTACCCCCCTTCGATGAATCACCACCTTACCGCGGTGGAGGGGTTTGCGCGCCCCCATGATCCTCAGGTCTGAGTTGTTCAGGGTCCACCAGCCTCTGGTGGGTCTCCCATGACAACCTGGTCTCAGGTGAGGGGTCAGACTAAGAGTGATTCTAAAACCTTTTTGGAAAAACAACAACAAGCAGGTTATTTTACACCAATAAAACAACAAATCAGTATTTTTAATGATTGTTATTACAAAAATGGTCCTGCTTTATGATTTTGTGTCACGACCAAAAGCTGAAGGTGCTGGTGATGGTGCTCTCAGTAATGAGACGGGGTTCGACTCCCTGCGGTGCTTTTTGGACAGACATTTTATTGTAAACCAAAACTCCATCATATGGATTATAAAACTCTTATAAACGTAGTGAAACATCTGTTTCATGTTAGTAAAGCAATTTATTTAAATATGAACAATCCTTCAGTTCTGCTGCTACTGGATCTGAGTGCTGCTTTTGATACTGTGGACCATGACATTTAGCTAGCCAGGCTGGAGAACCTAGCTGGTATAACACAGCATGCTCTTTCATGGCTGCAGTCATACCTGTTTGGGAGGACACAGAAAGTCAGCCGCGTGCGGCAATTTTCAGACGCGTCCCAGAAGCAGCAAGCCAGTTAGAACAGGACCATCTCTGAGTTGTGCCCTGTATCGGACCAGAGTGTGTATGGGGAGTGTGAGTGGGTGTATTACGTGCATTCTTATGTGGCTGGGCTGGGGGCTTGCCGTCGTCATCTCCTGGGCCTCTGGCATGGCTGCTGGTTGCCCCCCCCCCCCCCCCCCCCCGGGGGGAGCCTTTGCACCCATCAGGAGGGGGGGTTGGGGCTGCTCTGGTGGCGGTCTCTCTGGGGTCCCCACGCTCTGGGGAGACCTCGGGATCTCAGGGCTTGGATCTCCTCCATCCTCCTTGGGTCTTTGGGGGCAGGTCTGTGGCCCCTCACACTCACTATTGGACATTCCTCTAGAGAAACCTTACATACACAAACACGTGTACACAACACAGGTGCTCACATGGTGCTCTCACAAGTATTGGCTTGGGTGTTTATAACACAAAACCTAAGGCTGTGGTTGGCACTATATGCACTAGGATTTATTACCATGTGCTTTGCAGCAAAAATTGCTGCTGTTATACATCCTCATGTTGTTGGTGCAGTGATGTTTTGGTTCTGTTGTATTTTTGTGTCCCTTTTTTTCT
>SSNS01001557.1:0-14547 GCA_006937985.1 Aphyosemion australe | reverse complement strand
CTAGCCTAGAAATCTAAGCAGACAGTAGCAGAAGCAAAATGATTTTGCTCTGCATGTTGGTCTAGCCACGCTCCATTGGAACCTCCACAGCCCAGGCACTATGGTGGCCAATCAGTGCTCAACGTTTGGTGGGCAAGATGTTACTGCGACTGACCACAACTAAGATGGCGACAGCTCGTTTGAAACAGATTTGGCATCAACTTTGGACTATTTAGACTTGGGCTTTCCTTTGAGTCAAGAGCAGATGGAGGTACTGAAGTTAAGAAAAAGGATGTATTTGCGTCTTCTTCGACAGTCTATGGCGGACTTCCCCATTGACTGAAATCCGTCGCTGAGTACATGTTGTTCATTGTCCAATAGCATGTGAACTGAGCCGACAATGGGTCGTGGCCACACTATATATTCACATACATAGGCTAGTATTATATGGTTTCTCATTGAATAAGACCTTTAACAGCCAGGATGACATTATTAGATCCAAATGTCTAGACCAGGGGTCGGGAACCCTGGTCCTGGAGAGCCGCTATCCAGCATGTTTTAGAGGTTTCCCTGCTTCAACACACCTGATTTTAATCAGCAGGTGATTAACAGGTGTCTGCAGAGCCTGATGAGCTGCTGAACAGGTGAATCAACTGTGGTCTAGTAGAAAGTGCTGCTTGCAGATGCGTGTATACGTTTCCTCCCTCTGCATTTGGCAGATTCTTATTGTAAACAGCAAAGCAGTTAGCTTCTCGCAATAAAGTCAGTAATTAATTAGTAGGGATGCTCCGATCTGATCACGTGATTGTTAATCAGGCTGATCACAGGATTTTCAAAGGATCGGAATCGGTGAAGAAGATTGGATTTAACCTTATAAAACAAAAAATAAGACTTTTTAAATTCATCCTCAGAGATTTTCAAACAGAACAACAATGGTTTTGTTTTAATCTCAACAAGTTCCTCTACATCAGAGTTCTTTGTTTCTTAGAAGAAAACACCATTACGTCACACAGTTTACGGCAGGCGGGGATTCAGACACCGTAACAGCTGTTGGCTAGTAGCAGAGCTAACTGCAACAGCAGAATAAAAAAAAACCCTGAAATGAACAGAAAATCACAGGTGAATACTTTATATTGTTATTTTAAACCCTCTTCTGGGAGCCCACGCTGCTAAATACCCATATTCTTTTACATTTTAGCTTATCAAGTCATCAATTACCCTCAAAAATGTTTCACCTGTCACCTTTTCGTTGAACCATCTAACCGTGTGGATGTGGGACGGCCCGAGTTCCACCGGATCTGACACCTCTCAGCACTGAAAGGCTCTCGTACACCCAAGGCTGTAATCACCACACGCACACACGTGTGTGTGTGCGTGTGTGTGTGTCCGTGTGTGTGTGTGTGTGAACACCCCCCTGAAAGTCAGATTGACAGACAAAGGTCTAATCGCTCCTGAGCTGCAGCAGCCAAACACCTCAGAGGAAGTATTGACCCAAAAGCATCATAATCCCCTTCAGCTAACACTGGCAATTTCATGTAATACCTGTAATAACACACATTCAGCTCAGAGTAGTCATCAAAAGAGCTCTGAGCATCTGATTTTAGAAGAGGTGAGTCGTTTGAATAAAAGGGACCTGGAGAGTGTATCAATCTGTAATAACAACACGGTGGCCCCGGCTCTCTGTCTTCCCCTGATTGATGCTTTTTCTCAGCCGTTTTCACTCATGTGCTCCTCAAGGCTTTGTGTTCGTCCCGAACAAATGTGTTTTAAAAGGAACTAAATAACATAGGGAGGCCTCTTTCATTTTGCCAATACCCTTTTGCTCTCAGTTGCATATTTTAAACGTCTTTTTTAAACATGATTCACATTCTGCATCGTTATTTTGTCGCAGTCAGGAATAAAACACATCTGTGTTTCTACTGAAAGAGTTTGAACTCATTCAGTGATTCTAAAGGAGGAGAAGAAACTTAAAATGATTTTATCTGTGATGTTTGTGTCCCACAATGCTACTGGACAGGAAACTCTTTAGAGAGGAGAACAAAATGTGGGTTTTTTTGGTTCATTTGTGCCAATTCTCCCAAACACAACTAAGGAATTTGGTGAAACTAGTCAGAAATCTGTCCTCTTCAGAGCAGGTGTCTGTAGAAACCAGGAGTAGTGGATAAGTTTTGAGATGTAAAAGTGTAATTATTATAAACTTGTATCAAAATAATTATAATCAATGCTTAAGTGGTAATTAATAATGCAGAGTGACTTACACAGGTAACTTGTTTAGAGCAGGACTTTTTTTAAAGAGCAAGTCACCCACTGCACGGAGCCGCTCTTCATGTCCGACAGGCCACGCCTCCCTGTGGTGCATTTTTCAAACTGGAAATGTGGGTGGAGTTAGACTTGTTCTATAAAAGAGACAGTTTTTAATTTTGGGGGCCACTGGAAAAAAAGTTATTTTTTCAGAATTCTGGGGAAAAAAATCAGAACTCTGAGATCAGAATTAAAGGTTGAATATGGAACAAAATTTAATAAAAAGCAATATTTTTAAATAATCCCTCCACGGGGCGTTTAGAGGTGTGCAGAATGAAGCTACAGTATTTCCTTTAAAAGCTATATTTTAATAAAAAAAAACAATCAAATATTTATTTTGATGGGTACGACACTGGGTTTATGTTTACATCTACCAGCCACAAGAGGGCACCATTGTGGGTTTCCAAATATGGTAAACAGTCCACTCGGCACAGCGAGGCTGGCTCTGTGGAAAATGGTGGACTCGGCAAGTCAAGCAGCTGCTTCTGAGCCCAGAAGATGTCGTTATCCTTCTCAGAAGAGGAGCGACCATAAAAGATCTAAATCCAGAGTGAGTTTAGGTCGTCATTGGTCATGGTGCTGGCTGCTCACTTCACGTATCGGCAGAGAACCTGGCATCCCGACGGCTGGAAACCTTGTTCTACTGTTGCAATGACAACCTCCAGACACTAGATGTCGCTCTGTTGTTCGTGTTCCATATTCAACCTTTAAAAATCAGGAATTTATTTATTTATTGTAAAAATCTACAAGAGCTTTGTTGTCATTATTGGAAAAACAACTTTGTTTCTATTCAAAAGGCTTTAAAATCAAGAACTTTTGCAACAACAATATGCATATTATCCATTTACCTATATTTTCTATAGGTTGTCGATATTTGCAGAAAATTAAGTTAAAAACATAAATACATGTAAAAATTTTACTGATGCTTTTAGTGACGTTTTATTGTGAAAATTCAATGCAATTATTCCATGAAATATTAAAAGTTGCTTAAATCAGCATTGTTATTATATCTATATTTTAAAAAATGAGTTGGGATTTTTTTTTTAATCATATTTTGTTATTTTGAGCCATTGTGGAAAGTCCAAAGGGCCACTTGTGGCTCCAGAGTCACAGGTTGCAGACCCCTGGGGCTGAAGGATGCATCGATGATCTCACTGAATCATTAAAAGATTTCCACTTCTTTTAGAACCATCAGTTAAACAGGTCATGAAAAGTTGGGCTTTATATTCTGATACTGATTAGATTTTATAGGTTTTATATAAACAGTTTTACATCTTCTCCGCTAGAGTGTCTCTCTGGTTTCTGGCTGCCATGGTGATCCTAATTAGCCACTGGCAGCATTACTAACATTGTTGTTGATCTTGCTTCTCGTTACACTTCTCATACAGTAAAACAGGCTGCATTTCTTTTCTTAGATTGTTACAAAATTTGGGCTTCATAGGAAACGTTAGGATGCATGTGGATATTCTAATGTTAGCAGCTGCTGCACATTAGCACCCTACAGGTTTTTAGAACTTCCAGTCAGAATATTAGTGAAATATTTGCACAAGTGTCTATTTGAAAATTAAAAAAAATAATAATAATAATCTTTTAAGGGACATTTCTAGCTTTCTATGTTGTCATTTGTAATATGATAACTTACTTAAGCAATGCTAATAATTTAAATAAATACATTAAGAACAATGTTATGCATCACGTTCAGGTTTCTAACGGAACTGCAGAGATTTTTACAGCATTAAAACTCTTCAAAGGAAGTATGTCGTCTAATTGCCTACACTTAATTTTGCAGTAAGAGAACAACTCCGAACACAAACTGAGGTTTATATGTGGTCAAATTAAGATATTATGTCATAATAAAAATGTTGCAACACTGTTCAGTTTAGGGTTGCATCTGTTTAATAAGAAGGAATCATAGCAGATGTAAAGCTTATAGATCATCTCCAAGAACAAAACGTCCACTCTTTCTCACTGGATCAGTTATTTTCTGTATTTCTTTCAGATTAAAGTGGAAATCAGCTTCTGGTTAGAAAATCTCACAAACGGGTTCAGAAACTTTCAAGAAGCACCATGTTCAGTCTGAAACGTGTTCTAATCGAATGCAGAAGTGATGTTTGCATCACACACTCACACACACACACCCATCATCATTGTCATTATCATCATCACAGCCTCAATCATCCCTATCTGTGTCCCTGGCTCACACACACACTCCTAGCCTCTGATTTGGTATTCATGTCAGCGAGATTAATCAACCTGCTCGTCCCATCTGCTGCGACACACTCTACCTGCCTCTAGGTGTGTGTGTGTGTGTGTGTGTGTGTGTGTGTGTGTGTGTGTGTGTGTGTGTGTGTGTGTGTGTGTGTGTGTGTGTTTGACAGACAGTGAGAGGGGCCTCTATCACCAATCTGCATATCTGCATACTAACACCGGACCTTCCCTTTAATTTCCTACAGCGGCTGATAACCGTCGCCTTTTCCTGGCCTCTTTGTTGCTCTGAGAGTGTGTGTGTGTGTGTGTGTGTGTGTGTGTGTGTGTGTGTGTGTGTAGCATTAACATGCTGTGGAGAACTATTTATTAAATGAAATCATCTGTAACAAATTAAAAGTAATGATGAAGTTAAAGGACAAAATGAAATGTTATACTAGTTCTGTTTATTTTTGAGAGATGTAGAAAATCCTTTAGTGGAGTTTAATTCATGACGAGGCTCTGAAACACCACACTGAAGCTTAGCTGTTGGGTAAAAACCAAACATCAGCACTCATGTTGTTAATCAGTTAAATCTTCAACCATTCCTGTAACGAGAAACTCAAAGGCGTACAGAGTGATCATAGCAGATGTTTGTCTGTGTTTCAGGACAAATGTCACATGGTGCATGGAAGAAAATGACCTGATCAACCATGAAACCATAGAAAAGGTAAGAAGTGCAAGTTTCATCTGCTCGTGGGTTAATTATCTTTGATCCTAACTATCAGATTCTTATAGAAGCAGCAAAATGTTGTCGCTCCAAATAAAAGATGGTTCTTTCACACCAAGTCGGCCTTTACACAGAAAAAGATCAACATTTGTTTTTAACTGGATGTAAATGAAAGATCTCTGTAGGTCTGACATCATTAAACTCATTAAAGCCGTTTCTCTTCGCTAGCTTGTTTATCAGAAAGTGTTTTCTCTCTCTTTAATCATCAGAACGTCTGATTCTGTGTGTTTGTGTTTCCAAGGATCTGTTAGTGAGATAAACACCAGAGCTGTGGGAGCTCTGCTGAGGGAAGTCTATAAAGAGTCACTGAGAGGTCGTCCTTATTGTTTCTCACCTGGTCGGTACAGCGGTGCCGTATGGATGAGGTGATGACACCTCTAAACAGAATTATAATAACTAGATGGATTCATATGAACCAGTAAACAACATTTAATGCCATAATCTAGAAGCTGAAACCAAACAAGCTCCCCCTAGTGGCTGGTTCCAGTATGCAGTTTAAGCCCCGCCCCCTCCATGTGAACAGGCTGGTTGTTTCCTGACTAAAATATCTGGTGTTGGTTCGTTTAGTTGTTCCTATGATGCTGCATATTCAGATATGTGTGTTTCTGATATATTTAGTTATAATTCGTTTATTTTCTGAACAACACCATGGTTCTGTGAGTGGGCGGGACTTCATGCGGAAGACATTTTAGCTTCACTTTTTAACAACAGCAGCAAAAAATGTAAAAAACCCATGATGTCGTTATTTATTATAAATACTTATTGTTTCATTCTTTACTTTTTAAATAATAAATATGTATTTTAATATCATTGTTTATAAACTAAAGAAATAAAAATATGGACATATCATTTCTAAAGATGAGTCCACTGATTTTCATCCATGAATGTTAAATAATTATAGCGTATATCAAAACGTGTTTTATGTAAAAGTCACTGTTTCTCAACATGCGTACTCGTCTGTACTTGTGTACTCAAGTTCTTGTGAAACGTCATCAACGTTGGCCCAAGTACTGTTCCAATCCTAAGTACATATCATGGTGAGTACACTCAGAGTTCCTGGATGTGTTCTTGCTCCGCCCACTGTATCGAGGATGCATTGATGCATCCTTCAGCAAACTTGGGCCAACGAGGTATCCCATAATGCATCGCATCGCAAACTGTTAAACCCCAAATGGAAAATTGCAGAGGAGAAAGCTTATAACTGTTGTGTTTTTTTATCGAAAATACAAATAATTCAGTCTAAATAAAGATAAATAAAGTTGTCTGTTATTGTGTTTAATTGTGTGTAACCTGTAAAATTTGCTTTGTGTGTTTTTTCTGATTCTTTGTGATCCCTCAAAATGCTAATTAGCTAACCCACTATCAAAATAAAAGCAGCGATGCCTTAAATAGCTGTTTTGATGAAAAAGAAACGTTTTTAGCAGGAAACGCTGGTATTTTATCAATTTTGATCAAATATTTGACCACATATACAAACAAAATGTATTCAGTGTTATTTTGTTATTTAAGGGACAAACTTTACTTTTTTTTTATTTCAGATTTTTTAAGCACATTATAAAAGAGGCACTTGTTGACATGACGTATGGTTCTGTTCCAAATGCCGCCCTCATCCTCCCGTACTCGGTAGAACAGACTTTCACTAGCTAAGAACGTACTTGACAAGTCCACGAGAACATCCTAGCGTACTTGGGTACTGAGAAACGACCACTGTTCCCCCTAAATGGCTGAACTAAACTTGCACCATGTTTTAAAAGTAGAACTGATAATTCTAAGATTTTTATGTAGAAAAGTTATGAGAAACAGGATTTGTTCATCTGAAAGTCATTTTCTATAAAGATGATGTGATGTAAAGTCTAATGAATCAGTAATCGCATGAATCTTGATGCTAACAAGTCATTCTTAAACTTCCATCAAGCTGATTAAGATCATTAGTGCTTTAGTTTGACACAATGTAAATGGGAACTGGGCTTTATCTAACTGATAAACTAACTTTATCTAACTTCTTGGTCTACGAAGGACCCGGTGTCTGGTACCAACACCAGCTTATGTGGACCAGATAGGACAGGTCCTTTGAAAGATGTAACCCCTGAATTTGGACACATGTGTTGCTGACTAAAGTGCAACGTAGTTACACGTCTGTGTGGGAACTCGACACGTCTGTCCAAACATGAACACATGTTCCGTTACACCCCTAATCTACTAATACAGGCACAGCCAGGTGTTCTGATTTTTAATCTAATTAAAGCCAAACCTGTTGAAAGTGTTCATATGGTAAACCCTATGGTAAGGAAATGGTGGACAGTCTTTCTTTAATGTAGCAGGATGATTTTCCTCAAAGGTTTTTAATTATGGTTTCGTGAAAAGTTTGTCACTTTCTAGGCCTCCACCATGAGACACTAAGGGAAGATTGACAACATACAAGTGACCACCTTGGTCCTGATTTAATCTTACCTGGTGAGCCATCCTATTGACCATTTGCACCTACGTCACGTGGGTCCACCATAATGGTTGGCAAAGCATGTAAACAGTGAGCGACACAAGTACTGAACCAAGGGGAAAGTAGCGCCTGAAATTGCTTTTTTTGTTGTCATCGTTGTTTTTTGCGATGTTCAAGGTCAGTCCACTTGTGGGAAGATTTAGCGCACCTAGGTGGGGCTCATAGAGAGCAGTATTTACCAAAGTTACGTGTTAGCTAGCTTACGAACGTTAGCTTACGTTCTCCCTGCTGCTGTTCACCGATGTAAACAAGTTGCTGAGTTTGCCAGAATTCACCTCTCTGGATTTATAACATGTCATAAACAGCGTTTCACTTTACACCGGAGCTGATGAAGAAAAAAACTAAAAACGTCCGGATCCGTACCAGTTTTTGTCGCTGGTGGGGTCACCGGGTTCAGATGCTACTCTCACACGGGATGAGACAAGATATCTCATAACGATTACGCTCATCATACTAAATAAATACCGCAATTTAACACACGTAGTCCTACAATGAAACAATATTATTGTAAATAATTATCTCACATTTCACTACAGTGGACGGTACCGCACGTTCTACATGGTGAAATATCCATCCATCCATTAGGATGATCAATAATTATAAACACATCACAATTATCCCAGTCCCTGTCTTCCCCAAGAAATATATTAATCTTACCCGGTAAAACATGTTCGCTGCAAATCCGCAAATACTTTGAGGGCTGCTAGTTCATTTTATTGATATCTGCGGCTCATGTCTGTCCTCAGTCTCCATCAAAGTTAATAAATAAAACAAGTTACATCATTGTCTGTTAGTGCAGCCAACCGTGCAGCCAACTATTATCATTTTACTGTAAAACCAACTAAATCAAAGCGCTAAAACTGGCTTGTTTTGACTAGCTTCACAGGAGTTTTAATGTGTGTAAACAGTCTTTTTGCCAACCATCATGGCAAAGGGGGCGGTCTCATGAGCGTTGTGACAACACATGCAAATGTTCAATACATGTGAATCTATAGTCTGGACACGACCCATAGACAGATCTCAATCATGGGGCGAAATCTACGGTTGTCTTTCAAACTGTCTCAGCATGCTATTGGACAACAAACAACGTGACGTACTCACTGCTACAGATGTCAGTCAATGGAACAGTCTGCCATACACGAGAACACGCAAATACATCGTTTTTGTAAATAAAGGACTTGAGTACCTATATCTGCTCTTGACTCAAAGAAAAGTCCAAGTCTAAATAGCCCAAAGTTGATGCCAAAGTAATTTCAAACGAGTCATTGCCATCTTTGCTTTTTTCACTCAGTTGCGTCCCACCCACCAATAGAGCGCCATGATTGACCCACCCACCAATAGAGCGCCATGATTGACCCACCCACCAATAGAGTGCTGTAATTGGCAAGACACAAGACTATTCAGGCCTGCTGAGGTTCCAGTGGAGCGTGTCCAGCCCAGAATCCTAGCTTGTGCTAGGTTCTGTCTAGATCTCTAGGCTAGATTTAATCAGCTTGGACCCAAAGCATCACCAGGAGCGGCTCGTCTATCTGGCCTGGTTCTGATGTGTGTTTAGAGGATGTGGAAGTTTGTGATGTTCTGTTCTTCATGATGTGCTTGTGCTGTCTGTCAGCCTGAGAGCAGAGTAATGGACATCTTATCAGAACAGTGTGACAGCATGTGCTGCTGCTGACGGCTGAGTGATGGGACGATAATGTCTGTTCTTCATGATGGACGGGGCTGCGTTTTCATTTGTTTTCTACTCTCATCCAGATCATCTGTCCAGTCTGACTGACAGCAGCACCATCTTAATCTGGCTCTATGGGACGACGGTGGAGGAGAGGAGTTAAGTGTTCGACTCGTAACCGGAAGGTTGTGGGTTCGAGTCCTGCTCAGGAAAGACACTTAACCCTCCTTTCCTGCTGGTGGTGGTCGGAGGGGCCGGTGGCACCAGCCCTTGGTAGCCTCGCCTCCATCAGCATGCCCCAGGGCAGCTGTGGCTATTGTAGCTCATCACCACCAGCGTGTGCATGGGTGAATGACTGATTGTGTTGTAAAGCGCCTTGGGGGGTTGTAGAACCCTAGAAGGTGCTGTACAAATACAGGCCAGGCAGGAGGACGGATGTTTGTGTTCCTCTGTAAATTTTAAAGCCCTTCTACCAACTAGTGTTGTTTTAAAGTGGTTCTGGTTGGTTTAGCAGGGTTTTTTTATTCAGACTTTTGCTGCTTTTTCCCTTCGTTTTCAGTTTGACAGAATCGTGTTCAGCATTTGCTTAAAAATTCTAAATCTGAAAGATAAATCCCATCAGAGACCCGGGTTATGAATCATCCTTCTGTTGATCATCGACTGTTTTAGGCTTTCGGCTAATAGCTCTTTGGACCTAAAATAATATTCATGTGTCATTCGCTGTTTTTTATAGATTCGACTAAAGAAACAAAAGCAAATTGTACCTTAGTCACAAACTGCTGGTAAGAAAAAAGCCCAAAGGTCTTTGCCATGTTTTCCATCATCTATCAGAAACACCGGCTCATCCCTTGAGTTCTGGAGCCTTTTTTTGGTCTTTTTACACCAAACAGTCTTCAGAACATTAAACCATCTAGAGATGGGTTGCAACTTCTGCACAGATGAAACTCTGATCTCCAGATCTGAGCTCAGTTTTTTCCATCATGTCGTCTTTTTCCATCAGAGCTTTTATCTCATCACCCAAAGCAACCTCTTCATCTTATTGTTCTGCTGTCGCGGTCAGCCTCGTTTCTGCTGTGATGAGGGTCAGAAGGTCAGATGATGGGGGGGAGGGGTATGTGCGGTTCACAGGTGGAAATGAGATAACAAACCCTTTAATGGTCACTGAAGGAAAGAACTGGTGTATTTAAAGACGTCTAGAAATAAGGCTTCATGTAAAGGAAAACCCTAACCCATCAACTGTTAGATCAGTAACCTGCAACCTCTACAATCTGATTTTCCCAAATTCGATCAGGGCCATCGAAATCAAAGTTGTCTTTTTTTCTCAGATTTCTAAAAATAATGAGAATTCTGAGAAAAAAAAAATCTAAATTTGTGATTAAAACCAGAATTCAGACTTTTTTTTCCTCTGATCAAAGTCAGAATTTTTCTTCTGTTTTCTCAATAAGATACAGTTTTGTTGTATTTTTGAAAAAACACAATTTTGTTTAGGGATGCACAAAATCTCTGGATCAATAAAAGAATCAGTTGATGTCAGTTTTTGATCATTCTTTGGTCATTCTATAGTTTATATATATATATATATATATATATATATATATATATATATATATATATATATATATATTTATATATATATATATATATATATATATATATATATATAAAGTGTATATATAGACACAAAGAGCAAGTGAGGATTTTACAGTGAAATAATCACAGAACAGTCTAACATCTTAAACCCATTAGATGAGATGTTGCATTGAAACAGATTTCTTTTTCAGTCGGTTGGACAAGTGTTGGTTTTTCTCCTTTCAAAATGGCTGAAGAGGGGCGTCACTGTTTACACTCTGTGAGCCTGCGGCGTTGTCGAGTCTGCACCAGCTAACGCTGCAGCACCTGCATTTGTAATTTGACACCGGCCGGTAAAAGCATCAGCATTCTGTAAAGAACCAAAGCCAGTAAACAGGAGCGACCCAGAAGTTATTTCTTTTACCCCTAAGAAGCCACGGCATACTTGTTTACCTCTAATACTGGGTAAAGAAGGCTAGAGGCTAATGTTGAGCTAACAATCTTGGACTGACGAACATCTACTAAGAAAGTTCTGAGTAATCAGAATCAGAAGGGTTTTATTGCCAGATGTGTGAGAAATCACAACATTAGGAAATTGCTGCGGTACTTGGTGCAAAAAGAAAGATTAAAAATAAGAGATAAGCAAATATAAGAAGTAATAATATACTCATGATAAAATAATTATTATAAAAGGTGGCAATAACTAGAGAAGCAGCTACTATATACACAGTGCAGGTACTAATCAGAGTGGATCACCTTCAGGTGCAAACACAACACCGGGTCATGTGACTGGGACCAAGCGACTGGAGTGGGCAGCCCTAGGATTGACATTCATGAGTCCATCAGCAGAGGGGAAGAAACTGTTCTTGTGGCGAGAGGTTCTGGTCCGAATGGATCTGAACCTCCTGCCAGATGGGAGCGGGTCAAAGAGACAGTGTCCAGGATGACACGGGTCAGCTGTGACCTGACCTGCACGCCTCAATGTCCTGGAGGTGTACAGGTCCTGTATGGAGGGGAGTTTGCAGCCAATGACCTTCTCAGCAGAGCGTACAACACGCTGCAGCCTCTTCTTGTCCCTGGTGGTGGCTCCAGCGTACCACACGGTGATTGAGGAGGTGAGGATGGACTCGATGACTGCGGTGTAGAACTGCCTCATCGACTGTGCTGGCAGGTTGAATTTCTTCAGCTGCCTCAGGAAGTTCATCCTCTGCTGGGCCTTTTTTATGATGGAGGTGATGGTGGGCTCCCACTTGAGGTCTTGGGTGATGGTGGTGCCCAGGAAGCGACATGAGTCCACCATCGTGATGGGAGTGTCAGACAGGGTTATGGGTGGGAGGGGGGCTATGTGCTTCCTAAAATCAACAACAACCTAGCTGTCTTCTGAGCGTTTAGCACCAGGTTGTTGTGGCTGCACCAGGACACCAGCCATTCCACCTCCATTCTGTAGGCAGACTCACCCCCATCAGAGATGAGTCCAATCACGGTGGTATCGTCTGCAAACACAACCCTGAGGGGAACCGGTGCTGATGGTCCGCAGGTCCGAGACATTCTTCCCCAGCATGACTTGTTGTTTCCTGTCTGTCAGGAAGTCAGTGATCCACCTGCAGGTTGGGTCAGGCACGTTCATCTGGGACAGTTTGTCTTGAAGGAGGTCTGGCAGGATTGTGTTGAAGGCGGAGCTGAAGTCCACGAACAGGATCCTGGCGTAGGTACCCGGGGAGTGCAGATGAGTAAACTTTATACCCAGCTCAGCTCACACCACTGGACCAGTCTGGATCTTTTAGAACATGATGGATTGTTGGAGGAGGTCTGGCACAGGGTTCTACAGAACATTCATAAATCCTCGATTTGTGTGACACAGTGTCATCCAGTTCAAAGAAGTCCACCGTTTGCATTGTTACAAAGACAGATTGTCCAAAATTAGGCCAAACTTGGACCCGACATGTGATTGTTGCAGACGATCACCCTCCACTCTTCTTCAACATGTTATGGACTTGCACCAAACTAGAGATATTGGGGATCTATTTTTGATGCACTCTCCAAAATTTGCAGGACCACTGTGCGCCCAGATCCTTTGACCTCTTTTTGGAGGGTCACGGTGGATGCTTCTTTGGACACATGCCAATCAACCATGATTGCCTTTTGCTGTTTGCTGCCCAAAAGACTCATATTGTCCAGGTGGAAGGACTCTGACCTGCCAACACATGGTCACTGGGTTGCAGAGACCAAGTCTCATGTGCACTTGGAGAAGATCAGACAGTCTGAGGGGCTCAGTTGAGCGATTCAATGTTATGTTGTTGTTTGTGTTGTTCTTTAATGGTGTACCTGTTGATAATTTATTGTATTTTTTGTGATTTCTTGTGTTTGTTTTGTGGAGTCGTATTTGTATTTTGATGTGGTGTTATGTTAGAACCTGTCTTGTGTTTATTTTCTTTTTCTTTAGCTTGATGCAAAGTAGCATTAACAGATCTAAAAAGTATTACTGGTACTTTTGGGGTCATTCTGCGGTGGAAAATCAATGCAATTATTTATTTATTTATTTATTTAACGAGGAGTAGCCTCATGAGATGTACCATCTCGTTTTCTTGAGGGTCCTCATAAACAGAACCAAAAAAAGCGGCAGGAGGCAGCATAAGCATATACAATTAATGAAAGAGAAAATAATAATAATGAATAAATTATATAATAATAATAAATGATTCCATAAAAAACAGTATTTTTTTAAAACATGAGTTAGTGTTTTATCATTTAGTCTTTGTTTTCAGGTCCAAAAGGCCACTTGTGGCTCAAGATTTGCACAGTTTTTGATCCATGTTCTCACTAAATAGTTACTACACAGTCATTTAAAACACACTTTATATAAATGTGTTATTTACTGTACAGTCCTTTTTTCGTGGTGAATCTACTTTCTTGCACCTGAGGAACAATAAAGGACAGCTATATTCTATTCTAAATGTTGTGATGTGGTAAAACTATTTAATATGAGGTAGTTGGATGTAATCTGCCCACATGGGCCTGGTTTCCTCTCATCAACACACTCAGAACCGTCCCCTCACCTGGACTAGACAATTCAGGTCATTTATAGTTTCTGAGTCATGAAGTTTTACTGTCAGGCATTTCCTTTCTGATGGTTTCCATGCTGACCAGCTGCTCGCTCGCCCGCTCACTCTCTCTCTCTGTGTCAGTCAAACAAAAGGGGCTGATGGGAAACTGCTGATGCTGCTGAGCTGAATCCAGAGCTCTCCACCCAGCCTTTATCTCCTCCATCACCTCCTGAATCTGGTATCTAATATCCACCTGTGTGTTTAAAACCATCACAGAGCGGTCCGTGGTGGAGTCAGAGGAACAGTTCCATGTTTGTTCTGTAGTTGGTGGAGTAACGAAACTCTCAGTGGGCTGGCTGGGTCTGAGCCTTTTGTGTTTAGAGCTGCAGCTTTAGCGTGTGATGCTGCTGTTTGTTTAGGTGTTGTTTACATACGTGTGTGTGTGTGTGTGTGTGTGTGTGTGTGTGTGTGTGTGTGTGTGTGTGTGTGTGTGTGTGTGTGTGTGTGTGTGTGCGCG
>SSNS01001556.1:0-10506 GCA_006937985.1 Aphyosemion australe | reverse complement strand
GATGCATGCCAGACTCTTACTGGCTGCAGATGTGTACATTACAAGCATCAATCCAACTTAATACCCTCTCAAAAAAAGCAAGTGCATGTCCAAAAAATGTCAAACTGTTCCTTTAATGATCAAAAACATGTTCGGCTTCAATGCCCACTTTGGAAACTTCTGAGCTACAAAATGAAGCCCTTTTAAGATGTTGAATCACTAAACACATGTCTGCTGGCTCCAGATCAAAGCCGTGAAAGTAGTTAGCTGAAAGTTAAGCCTTCTGTGAGGAGAGCAGAAACAAAAAAACGAGAGACTGAGTCCAGCAGCTTGGTTTGGAAAGCTCAAGGTAAGAGGAGGTGGTCTGGTAGAGCACATCTGTAGTTGGAACAACACCTGGAGGTCACACGGTTGGTTGTTTAACATTAAATCCAGCTCGGCACGCTAACATTTTTGTGTTGATACTGGCAAATGGAGTGCGGAGGTATGCATACTCTAAGATAAGAGCCACGCACCACAAGGTCATTGCAAAACAAGTCTTAGGACTCCTTGGCTCATGAATCCTAAAACACTTTGGGTGTTCTGAAGAGGGACAGGACGAGAGAATGAATATCAAACAAGCTGCAAAGAAAAGGTGGCAGTCAGATCACTTCAGTTTCATTTGAAGACTAGATAACCAAACATGGCTCAGAATAATTAAACTTTACATGTGCATCTGTCTAACTTGGTCAGTCTCTGGAAAAGGTGGAGGATGTGTTGTCACCCTGACTAATTAGAGAACAAATCCACACGCTCCCTAAACTCATAATTCTGTTCCTGGTGAGATGTTCAGAAATGAGCTTCTGAAGAAAATGACGCCAGTTTGACATTTTACCTGTTGTAGCTAGCACTTTAAATCACCTGCACTCAGAGAAAATACGATTAGTTCAGACCAGATCGATGAGCTAACGGCTAGTCATAGGTACCAGTTCAAATTTAATCCTGCAAATTTCATGCAAAACCTATTTCGTAAACATCTGCTGTTGCTTTAGCATTAGTTATTCCAACAAAAATATTAGAAAAAATGCATTTTAATGACAGTGCTACGAATTGCTAGCTCTGGCACTAATTTATGCTAATCAAAATGGATTTTTATGCAAGGACAGTACTTTATTGAGTTGTGACTGATGTCATATAGCAGCAAAACTGCCTGAAAATGCACACTTTCAGCTGGAACAAATTGGTATGTTTTGCAGCCGTTGTGCAAATTTTTGTCTCAAGATTTCAGGAAGTATTTCAAAAGTTTGTTTACAAATTAAAAGTTGAATATGAAACAATTTAATAAAAATCTAGATTTAAAAAAAATACACCCATGGGGTGTTTAGAGGTGTGCACTATTTCCTTTAAAAACTATATTTTATTTTAAAAAAATTATTTAACTTGTGTTTTATGATAAAATGTTTCATCTCATATTTTCAGCAGGTCCTCAAATTATACAACAAAATAGCAAATAAGACAGCAGAGTCGTTACATAATCAAACTCAATCAAATTTTTATTTTGAAGGCACGACACTGGGTTTATGTTTACATCTACCAGCCACTAGAGGGCACCGTTGTGGGTTTCCAAATACGGTAAACAGTCCGCTCGGCACAGCGAGGCTGACTGTGGAAAATGGTGGACTCTGCAAGTGAAGCAGCTGCTTCTGAGCCCAGAAGATGTCGTTATCCTTCTCAGAAGAGGAGCGACCATAAAAGATCTAAACCCAGAGTGAGTTTAGGTGAAGCCTACAGCAGATGGACCCAAATAAAAAAATTTCACGTCATCAAAATGCATGCAGAAATAGGAAATTTTTGGCTGGTCGCTTCATGTATCAGCAGCAAACCTGGCATCCCGACGGCTGCAAACCTTGTTCTATTGTTGCAGCTACAACCTCCACACACTAGATGTCGCCTTGGTGTTCGTGTTGCATATTCAACCTTTAACTCTAAGTTTAGTTTTGCAATAAATCTGCAAAATTTCTCAGTTTTTAAACTGAAAATTGGAAAATGATGACTTGAGAGAAAACTGAGGAACTCAAACTGTCTGTATTTGATATAGTGCCTTCTAGAACCCCCCAAGGTGCTTTACAACACAATCATTCACCCACACACACACTTGTGGTGATGAGCTACAATGCAGCCACAGCTGCCCTGGGGCTCACACACACAGGTGCCACTGGTACCTCCGACCACCACCAGCAGGCAAGGTAGGTTAAGTGTCTTGCTCAAGGACACAACAGTGACAGACTGAGAGGGAATTGAACCTGCAACCTTCCAATTATAGGGCAAACACCCTCTGCCACGGTGACCCAACTAATGAATCCAACCCAAGCTGCATAAGATACTGGGTTTAGATGTTGTTTCTGTCTTTTTTCAACAAAATAAAAACCAAAATATCACAATAAAAGGAAACATCAGGTGTCCTTCGCCTTCTTGTCCAGCTTTCAAGTACAGTACTCAGAACAAATCAGTAAACAAGTGCTGAATGGATTTGGGTTTGCTATGAATTTCAAGTCGTATGTTTTTAGCTGGAGGCAAAAAAAAAAAACAAGATTTAATGTTTGTTTGTGTACAATATCTGAAGACAAATGAGCAAAGGTGTAAATGATTTATTTTTCCTTCTGGCAAATGATTCTACACTGAATTACCTTTGTTTTAGTCTATGAAGCTATTGTTCTATCAGAATAAACAATTCACAATCTAATTAAGCCTCTGCAGTAATGCTGAGTTAAGGGAAAATAAATCAAGAGGCAGTGTTTTGAGTTTTCTTTTAGCTCCAAAATCAGCTTTTTATTTGGATGTTTGGGGTCAGAGATGTAGCGGTTGTGTTGCAGTACACATCGTTGTCCACAAGGCTTCACTTCAACACCTTTAACCCAGTCTTAAAGCTGATTGGTCCATTAGTGCCGACATCCCGTTTTTAACGAGTTTTCCTTTTTTGGTACAAATCCAACAGTTGTGCTGAGAAGATCACTACGTCTCTATTTCAACGTGATTTTATAAATTTTCATACAAAACACTCGTAACTTCTACACATTTATTATCACCCAGAATTTTATTTATTTATTTTTTTGTACTTTGTAAAGAAATTTGGGAAACAACATTTTTTTTTGTTTGTTTTCAAATTTTTGTCATCATGAAAAGATAAAAACATGCAAAAAACTTGAATTTGTCTGTTCAAATTATACATTTACAAGTTTGGAACTTTGCACTTCTTCGTAACACTACATCAAAAGAAAAGAAAGAAAAAAAAATATGTACACACATCTTTTTACAGTGAAGAAAAACTCCAAAATATCAGACTAAGGCAAAAGAAGTGTACATAGATTAGACCAAAACGGGTTGCTGCTTTTGTAAAATATTACATCACCTCAAATAAAAAAGAAAAAAAAAAGAAAATCTGCTACAAAAGTGTGATTCATAACTCCCTTTATTTGCAACCAGCTGCATAATTTTACTTTTTTTGTGAGAAAGTCTAAAAGTCTAGCATATTGTACAGTGCTGCTCTCTCGATCGTTTTCTCCCCATCCAAGCTAGCAGATGTTCCATCGTCCTTTGATTTATTTAAATAACTTTCAAACAGGAGCGTTGTGTAACGAAAAGGAAAAAAAAACATGTAGAAGCATACCAGAGTGTAACATACTTTGTTTGAAATCACTCCAAAAGTCAGTACCATTAAAGCCTTGAACATAAAACTAATCATTTAGATCCAAAACAAATGTACAAAAAGGCACATTATATCCCAGTGCTTCTGTACTGTGAAATTCAAGTTTAACTGAGCGCATTCGACACCGCCGATCCGAGTGGTTCACAGTCCCCCGGCTCCCACGTCCTCCTCAACCGGACCACAGCCTATGCCTAAGCTTTCAACAAGCATATGTATGCGGAGACTACAACAATAAGCCTAGGTTGGTTGTTTTTGAAAAAAATTCTGAATTAATGTTTTATTATTTGTATCTTTTCAGTCACAGTTCTATCACTCTCAGGGAATATCAGAAGCTGTCCTTCAACAGGAAAATCTTTCCTTTTCTTCATGTGGGTTTTTTCTTTTAATCTTTTCATCCTTCGAGATGTGCCTAGTCGTCGCCTCCGCCGTACATGTCTGCCAGTTTTCTAAAGCGAGGGCCCCATTCGTTGAGATAATCGTAGTCCTGGTCGCCCCCGCTGCTGGAGGAGTTGAGCGAGCTTAGGGAGCCGGCTGTGGAGCCGCTGCCCTCGTAATCAAACACTAGCAGGGAGTCGTACGGAGGAGCAGTGGGGTCGTTGTCTGCTGCCTTCAGTCCCTGAGCACAAAGAAATAAAAACGAAATAAAATCACAGTTAGATGAGAAGATTAAACCACATCTGCACGCCAAAACATGGCTCCCTTCCAAACGGGCTAATCTTCCCTAAAACCGTTCAAAGGGTCTCCCTCCACTTGTTCAGGAAATGCGCCTCTTGTCCAGATTAATCAGGCTCTACTGTTGCTGTGTTGCTCTGTCTTTTAGTCGGGATCCTCCTGATGTTTCGAGAACGTCGGATTATCTGCAGCTCGATCGAAAGCCAAGCCCGAGCATGACCAGCATCCTTAGCGTGCCTCCCCCTCCCTCCCTAACCCCTGGAACTGAACCCCCTGCCCTTGGCTCTAACACCATGTCAGCTACCATCAAGCTGAAAATACCTTTAATATTTCACACGTATCCAGCTGTAAGCAGAGATGAAGTCATGCAGGTGTTGACCACGCGTGCTCGTCGCTCGTTATACGTCGAAGCTTTGCGGTTCCGATGGGGGTGCTTCATTTTTTGGGAGTTCGTACTTGACATTCCCAGAAATCCTCGTGGCGTCACAAGAGGTCCTTATGGATTTGTATTGATTTCCAGCCTCATTCACTAACAGGACTCAGGAGACTTGATGGATTGCTAATCTAGGAGCTGAGATGTGCTTTGGCCATGAAGCACTTCTGGATCCAAGCCCGGTTTCTCTCTCTTATCGCTAGAACTGAGGACACTCACCAAATAATAAATGAATTAAAGGAGGTACAGGACCATAACAGAGAAAGGAGACCTCAGCTCGTTGAGAACCTGTCAAAGATTTACAGTTTCCTCTACACGGTGACTACGGCGCTGAAACGCTCTCAAATAAAAAGATGGATGGAATTAAAGTGCCTGGGCACTTAGCCATTATTTTCCACTTGTTAGCTTTGGTTAAGTATTTGCTCAGGGCCGCGATGCTGATCATTTGGTGGAAAATATGACAGATGGGTAGTTCATTTCAATTACAACCGCATTAGCTCCGCCAGATGTAGCGCCCTCCATCTCGCAACTCAAAACTCCGCTGGCAGTTTGAAAAGGTTGGTCCTTTTAATGAGCTCGGCATTTTAAAAAATAACAGAAAACTTCTGGATAACTGGGCGACGAGTCGTAAACGGATGAGCAGTCATCGGTTTTTTAGAGTGTCGCTGTCCTGGAGATAAAGCTGTGTAATCAAGGCCGCTGCTATCTCAGTCCACACAAAAAAACCCTTGTGAGGACTCAAACGAGCCATTGTGCAGAACAATGGATGCAATCGTCTCCTCCTGTGTCCACCTGCAGACAACAGAGGTCATGCCACATCGGTGCTAATGCATTTAATGTAACCCCCGCTCCCTCCTTGTGAGAACAGGCCAGAAGTTGACTAATGGACCTTTATTTGTCCAACTATGGGGTTAATGTCCTTATGCTAAACCCGCGCCTGATTTTTTTTCCCCCTGTTCCTCTAATTTAATTAAGAGCCCCGAGCTCTGGGGGAATGTGCACAATTCAGGATGGAGATGAGACATGCTCCCTCCCCTCCACTCCTCTCCGTCTCCGCTCTCTCCTGGCAGCGCGCCATATCAGTTAGGTCATTCTAACTCGATGTGCACGCTGCAGCTACCATGACTTAGCTTTAGCCGCAGTCGATTGCGGGACTACACAGATCAATGCCGCCCGCTTCCAGGGAGCGTTTTCTGGGAATGATTTTCAAAAGCAGCGTATTAAAATCACACCTATCAGCTGTTTCGACAACTTCATCACCTGGTTTCATGACTCGTGATCGGAGGGAAGGAGCGGTTGCCTTGGTGAGGGGATTGTGGGAGATAAATGGCGTGGCAGCGGAGCTAAAAACAGGGGCGCCATTCCAAAACTAGGAGCGAACTTCATTTGTAATGCTGTGAAACTCTTGTCTGTTGGAGCTTGTGAAAAATATATGACTCCTCTTTTCATTTTACATTCTCCCTTCATGCTGGAGTCAATGATGGCCTCAGGCAAACGAGGGCACTCCGAGCGGCGCACGCCGATGGAAAGCCAATGCTCTGCTTCTCTCATCTTCCATTACTATGCTGACACATCTCCATTTCCGCTTTGGCAGAATGCGAGGAGGAAAACAATTATATCCCAGCGAGTTAGTATCATGTATATTTTTCGGACTTCAAGTCAGGGAGGATATATGTGGAATTAGAAGAGTTAGTCCCTGGTGGGAAAACAAGTCGGTGTTTTCCCCACCACTACAAGGCAGACAGAACTCCTTGATGCTCAGCCATAAAAGCCAAATAGTGATTTAGATACATATTTCATTATAAGACGCTCGCACAACTTGAAAATAAAATATACAACTTTCAACTCTGAATCTTTCATTTGATGTTTTTGTGCAGGACTGGATTCCGCCATGCAGAATTTTCTTATTTTTCCTTTTTACCTCGTTGATGAAATCTCCGATGTCTCCAGGATGGGGTGCTGCTGACCTCATCGGATACTGCGGCTCAGGGTGGAGGGGTCTCTCGTCTAGACGCCGGATTCCCACCGGCTTGATGGCGTCGGGCTCTAGCGTGTCTGGCTGCTGAAGCTGACTCAGGTCGTAATCCTGAGAAACACGCAAACAGATGGGACTTAACAGAGCAGTGTGACAAGACCTCAAACCGTGTGTGATTATTTAAACAGATAAACACATCCTGCGCTGCAAAGAGCAAAAAACCAGTTCAACTCAGGGGAAGAGGGAGAGATTTGAACAGTAAAATGCAAGAGTGCAGAGATGAGGGAACGCGAGGGGAACTTTAATCTTCTTGTCTGCGAGGCACGAGTCCAGGAACAACTTGACACATAAAAACGAAGCAGCACCGAAGGGGTCCGAGCCGAGGATCACATCACACGCTGCAGCGCCTCTGAGCTTGTGTCGTGTGCAGCAGGAAGGACGTGCAGGCGACTATTTCCCTCTAATCAATGCCCAGACACAGGATGGTGGATATGCATAAGCCATTGCTAATCCTATTAACACTACCAAGGCAACCTGAATGGCATGCAGTTTGTGCAAAGTCATGGGTGGAGGAGAGGAGAAAGAAAAACCAGGATGAGGAGGAAAAAGTTGCAGAGCAGAGCAGCAGAGCTGAGTGACTGCATGCTATCAGGGTGACGGCAGATATGATAAAGATAATACCGTTTGAGAATCAGTGTGTGCCTAATAAGCGTGCATGATGGATCGTCCCTCTTTAAGAGATTTTCAGTAATCCATCCATCTCTAATACCCCCCCTCCCTCAGAATCGTCATTGCTCAGCTGCAGATGTACCTTCAAAACGTACTTTCAGAGGAGGAACATCTACAGCCTTCATGCAAATAAACCCTGAGCTGCTGCACAACCCCCCCCAACACTAACAGCAAGTAGGCCAAACGCCACTTATTTACAGTAGATTCACTCCCATCTAAAAACAACTACTACTGCACCAGCGTTTATCACAACATCTCATTTAACCAGCACTGGCTGAAGCCGTCAACGCCGGCGTATTTATTTACATCAAAAACGTTCCCGGGAGCAACATTTAGTTCTCAGTGAAATGAAGCAGAAAGGGGGGAAATCCATTTGTCGGATTTGCAGCAAAAAAGCTGATTTTCATCAAGCAAATCAAACGTGACTTGATGTATAGCGGCGCTCTTCGGTGAAGACTGGGGCCTGGTGGAACGGCTGCACCCTGCCACTCATGACCCACATTCATATCACCATTTCCCCTTCAATCTGTGGTGAGACAAATGGGACCAAGTTAATCATTTAGGACCGTCGTGAATACTGCATGATGCTAATTTCAATGCAAGCGCGCTGAAACGCTTTTGGATTAACATTAAAAACTAAGAATCTTGTGATAAACAAGCGATTTGATGACTTTGTTGCAGTGAGTTCTGATGCAGCTCTTTTTTTTCTGTAATTGGGACGTTAGCGCAAGAATGTGAACAGCCTCCGCAATTAAAACAATCATGTTTGACTCAAACAGACGACTATGTAATAATTATGACGGAGCTAAAATATTCATGCCAGTTCTTGAAATCCCAACTGTCGCCTAAAATCCAGCATGAAGGCTAAAAGGATGGTGGTTTATTTCAGTAGGTTCGGGCATCATTTGGACTGATATTTACCCTTGCAGCAGCAGCAGCTCTGAGAGGAACGAGAGGCTGAGGCAACCAGTCATGAAGGGTTTTAAACAAACCCCGGGGTTTGTCAAAGAAATTAAAGAAACCTGTCAGTTTGGTCAAATCCCCTGGAAGTTAGAGAAACTTTCTAGTTCAAGCTTGACCCGATTGGAGGAACATCACTTCCATTTTATCTACATTTCACAACAGAACTAGATAAAGCTATTTAGAACACCCTGTTATTTAGCTTGGAACTAAACTAGAGACCGTCACCGTTGGTGTATTTATCTATGCCAGCGGACGATGAATCCTGCAGCTTGTTAGCGTAGCATTACAACAGGGAACATATGTGCTGGTAACCAGACTGGGTGCTCTTTAGCAAGCTGTTCTCCCCCTTTATCCCTGGGTTAGGTTGCATAAGTACACAACACACCTCCTTAGATCCAGCTTCTAATTAGATGGGGAATAAACATGTTAACCGCTACAATGAGGAATCTGCAAAACAAGCTAGGTTAAAACATTTCATCATGCCTCTTAACCCTCTAATATAGAAGAGCTGTAAAGACTTTGTGGAGATTAAAGTAAAAACACAACAAAAATGTAATAAAGTGTTTCTCTTGCGTTTGTCTAAAAGCCTCAACCAATAACACGGCTCAGTACCGTTGGACCATCCAGTTGTCTGTCATATCCAACCACCACACCTCCCTGGGTCCTCCACTCATTACTAGCGATGGGTCCAGCAACACTGATGCATGTATCTAGCTCATAGAGCGACACCCCGTGCTGGTGTGCGTATCGTTTAGGAAGTAGTCACGTGACCAATACCGCTGCCGTTTTGCCTGTCACTGGAGCGCCGTACTGTGTTTAAATGGAGGAGCGTCTCCATCTCTTAACGGGTCGAGTTTCTGCCAAAAGTACATCTTTTGAAGCAGAATGATTCCACTGTTACATCACGGAGCCAGAAAGAAAACAGAAGGTGTTCATGAGGGATCATTTTGTTCCTATATCGGTAAATAAATTATTTGTTTTTATTTCCCTGCTTCATCCTGTTCCTCTCAGTTTCTGCTTGATCTAAATGATCCTTTTAAAATCATTCATGCTAATTTTTGCAGGTTAAATGTTGCATTTGTTCAACTGAACATTCTTACACAGAGAAACGCGTGGAAGTGTGCACCCCCAGACCGGTCCACATTGGGTAAACGGCCCACAAGGACTTGATGTCAGTAGAGTTTTGCTATTAGGCCTGCAATGATGTGTATGATCCAGCAGGTGTCAGTAGACCAACATAGTGACACCGTATCGATACAGTTTGGGCGATGTGCCGAAATGCTTCAGGAGACCTCATCTACCCGTCACTGCTCATTACTCACTCGAGTATTTAGCAGCAGAACACCACTGGTGTGAGAGGTTCTCGGCTCAGTAACATCAGAGCAGGAGAAACAGCCGCTGCTACCACTTCAACTTTAGGACAAACTACCAGAGTCCCAAAAAGAAAAATGACATTTGAAGTCACGGACAACAAAAGACGTTTGGATGTAGAAAACGGGGACTGGTGTTTAGCGCTATCTCGTTTACTGTAGCAATGAGTATTCCCATATCAGAGGGGCGTGGCCTTAGGGATAAATGGGAGGGGTTTTTGTTTAAAAGCTAGCTTGTTTTGCAGATTCGGTAAAGCAGCTTTGAGGTTTAAACCTCTCCAAAGAATATGATATGGACTTCATAATTAATAGAATTCAGTCACTAAAAATCCATCCATCCATCCATTTTCTCCCGCTTATCCGGAGTCGGGTCGCGGGGGCAGTAGCTTAAGGAGGGAAGCCCAGACCTCCCTCTCCCCAGCCACTTGGGCCAGCTCCTCCGGGGGAATCCCAAGGCGTTCCCAGGCCAGCCGAGAGACATAATCTCTCCAGCGTGTCCTGGGTCTTCCTTTGGGTCTCCTCCCGGTTGGACGTGCCCGGAAAACCTCACCAGGGAGGCGTCCAGGAGGCACCCTAATCAGATGCCCGAGCCACCTCAACTGGCTCCTCTCGATGTGGAGGAGCAGCGGGTCTACTCCGAGCCCCTCCCGGATGACCGAGCTCCTCACCCTATCTCTAAGGGAGAGCCCAGCCACCCTGC
>SSNS01001555.1:0-18842 GCA_006937985.1 Aphyosemion australe | reverse complement strand
GTTTAGATGATGTGTGTGTGTGTGTGTGTGTGTGTGTGTGTGTGTGTGTGTGTGTGTGTGTGTGTGTGTGTGTGTGTGTGTGTGTGTGGGTGGGTGTGTGTGAGATACAGAATGAAATAGAGAAGCCGTACAGGACATAGAAATTCTATGACAGTTGACTATGTAGAAAACTAGTTGTTTCATCTTTTTATCATTAGATTCTACGAACCAAGTGGATTTTTTACTATAAGATGGCTTATTTTGACCAGCAAGGTAAGACAGAATTTAGCTTTTGACTTCATGAAAATAGCTTTGTTTTGCTTTTCATTTGCAGTCTTTGGGTGGTGTTGAGGTAGAAAACGTGGATTCTATCGTTTAAAAGAGCCTCTTCCTGTTTAGTGTGTGTAAGGTTTGCATATATTGGTCAATATGAAGCATGTTTTTGGAACAACTTTGTTGCTAGCAACAAAGTCCATCGATTTCAAGTTGTGTGAAGCATAAGAATGGTAATTTGGCGTTCCCTAGTGGTGATATGTGGTTAGCGCATCTGAAAAACTGACCTACAAATAAAGAAAAAAATGATCGTTTATATAGCGCCTCTCAAGATATAAACCATTCACAAGAACTAACATAAAAAAATAAAATAAAAAATGCGCCCCACCAAAAAAAAAATTCACCAGCCGCCACTGGTCCTGGTACGCTGAGAGTCCATATAAATAATGTAATATAGGTAGAAACAGGTCCTTTTTTCGGTCTCCCCCTGGGTGTGTAATGGCGCTCACACACTAGCACCGGGTCAGTACAGTTGGGCCGAAAGATTTGTTTACACATCCGGGTAGCCCGAGAATTTCCAGCGCCGAATCGGATGCGTTTTCAACCCTCTTCCCAAGGAGGTCTGCCTCGCGCCAAAACCGGTCTAACACACCCACTGCCGACTGATTGGTCAGCTCAAATTCCCGCCTACCTTTAGGAGGAACCTCAGATTAGCTGTTAGAATCTGCCAGTGAGGGCTTCCCGCATGTGCTCTTCATTATCATTCTGAATGCGGAGGAGTTAACAAGCCTCTGACTGAAGCTGTTTTTCTCTGTCTCTGCTGCAATGACTGTGAGCAGCGCACACACACACACACAGTGCTGCCAGGCTGCCACACACAGCAAAGCAGGATGAAATATCAGAGGGCAAAGAGTCTCCAAAGCACAAGGCTGCTCAGAACACCTTTGTTTAATAAGGAAAACACCGCAGACTTCTCCGCACTCCTTTGACCCGCCCACATGCTCGGAGATGCGCTCCTGACATCACTGATATATTCGCGCCAATTTTTCGGGCGCATATCTGAGACCGCCTATCACATCCGCATTCCAAAGGGTGTCCTGGACGACGTGTGTAAACAACTTGGTGAGGCCGGGGCCGACTGAGGCCGACCGACTGGAGTAGAGCCGGCATTAGTGTGTAAGTACCATAAGTTGAGGGCTTCTTGGGGAGCCCGTCAACCTTTCAGGCGAGCCAGGCTCCCTTTAGCTCCCCCCTTAATTTGAACCCTGCATGCTGGGTTAACCCCTGCAATTAATCTGTGTATTTCCAGTACAGACTTGAACATGTTTACCAAATGATTTGTGCAATAATAAGATTTTTATTTTATTTCCACAAAAAGGCAAATTCTAGATTAGATATTACAGAAAACGGGGACGGCTTGCCGTCAAATTTAAAAGCTGTCCCTCAAGTCAGGCTGTGCAAATGACGGCGGGACGGCTCGCTGGCTAATACTATGCCCTGGACACACCTGCAGAAATCTCTGGAGCAACTAGTGACTCCACCCCCTAGCCAATCGGTGACCAACACTGCTGACGTCGCTTTTTCAGCACTCTAGGAACCACAGCGAAGCAGATGCTGAAAAGTTTGAGGGAAATACAGAGCTGTCAAACAGAACCGCACCTATCTGAGTCACACTAAGTAGGGCTGTTGGAAAAAGTGGCTGAGAGTTGCTATATAAAAAATTGTTTCATTTTTTTTATATATCTGAGGTTGTGGGGGTCCTGGAGGGTGCGTGGGATTTCGCCCAACCAATCTACATGTGTTTTGTGGATTTGGAGAAGGTGTTTGACCGCGTCCCTCGGGGGGCCCTGTGGGGATACTCTGGGAGTATGGGGTACCAGGAGCCTTGATACGATCTGTTAGGTCCCTGTACGACCAGTGTCAGAGCATGGTCCGCATTGCCGGCATTAAGTCGTGCTTGTTTCCGGTGAGAGTTGGACTCCGCCAAGGCTGCCCTTTGTCACCGATTCTGTTCATAACTTTTATGGACAGAATTTCTAGGTGCAGCCAAGGTGGTGAGGGGATCTGTTTTGGTGACCTATGGATCAGGTCTTGTTATGGGATATTCATGTTAAGTTAGTAGCGCCCGTTCTCCCCCCCGTGTTGTGATATACAATGGCATGCCCCGAGTACGGAAGTGAGTTGCTGTAAACTGTATTGGCGCCAGTTATCTAAATACAGCTCTGTGTTGGCTCAAACCCGCTCCATGACTCCTTCTGTTATTACTACACAAACATGGTGTCAGAAGTGATCTAAGTGAAGAAGCGAGACGGAGCTACACTGGGAAGACATCAACGGTAGCACGATGGCAAACTCGGTGCTACCACCGGGAGAGATGAAAATGACCGGCGACCTAGCAAACAACTGGGACGAATTCAGGTCGGAGTTTGAAGATTACATGCTAGCAACGGGGCTGAATAAAAACGACAAGGAGGTACAGGTGGCGACCTTGCGACGGGTGATGGGCAGTGATTGCCGACACATATACAAACACAATTTGGGACTTTCAAGGGAACAGGCAAAGGACCCCACAGCCATCCTTGACGCTCTGGGTGAGCATTTTAAGCCGGCCAGGAACGTGATATTTGAAAGATATGTATTCGGAAACTGCAAGCAGGACGAGGGAGAACCCATCAATGCATTTGTAACACGGCTAAGGGAGAGAGCTGCATCTTGTGAGTATGGCGACCTCAAAGAGGATTTATTAAGAGACAGACTGGTGTTGGGCGTATGTGATGAAGCTGTGCGTCGCCGCCTTCTTAGAGAGAAAACACTCACCCTTGCATCAGCCATTGAAATATGTCGGGCCACAGAGTTGACTGACATGGGTCTGAAAGCTATGTCACATGATAGACCTCCGGAGATAGTGCATGCTACAGACAGCCGGCGGCCTTGGGCTGAACTGAGGCAGACCCGCCAGGACAGGCTGCAGAACCAGATGCCCGGGCGGGGCGAGCACACACCTTGTAGATTTTGTGGGAACAGACATCGGCGCGGACGTGAATCATGCCCCGCATATGGAAAGAATTGCCGCCACTGCGGTACAGCGAACCATTTCGCAAAAATGTGCATGAAGAGAGGTCAGACCCGTAGACAGGTGAACACCGCAGAACCCGCAGGCCCAGATGATATGAGCCCATCTGACACGGAAGCGCACATATACACTACTGAGAGCATTGGCGCAGTGCAGGGGTGTGGAAAAAAGTGGTTTGCAAATATTAAAATGAAGGGAGGATATCAGAGATGTCAGCTAGACTCTGGGGCGACCTGCAACGTTATGAGTATGAAAGATATGAGGAGACTGGCACCCCATGCTGCGCTATTACCAAGCCGGACCAGACTAGTTTTATATTCAGGACAGTCTATGTCATCGATAGGCATATTCAACACTGAGTGTGTAGTGAGAGGAAAAACCCATGAGCTGAACTTTGAGATCGTGAGGAGCAGTCAGAGACCCCTGCTGTCAGGCGACACCTGTGAACGTCTAGGATTAATACACTTTACCATACCAAAGGAACTACTTGTGGTAGAGCACAGCAGCTCAGGCCCATTGAGTAAGCAGAATCTTATCAGCACCTTTGAGGATGTTTTTAATGAGCCAGTCGAAGCGCTCCCTGGTGAGGTACGATTTGTGTTAGATAAGGATGTAGCGCCAGTGCAGGCCTCACCACGCAATGTTCCAGTGGCTCTCAGAGAGGCCGTTAAAGCTCAACTGGACAAACATGAGAGAGATGGGCATTTAGCCTCAGTGTCCGAACCAACAGACTGGATTAGCAACATGGTGATAGTCCGGCAGCCAGAGAAACTAAGGATTTGTATTGACCCCAAGTCACTAAACCGAGCTCTGAAGAGGTCCCACTACATAAAGCCCACCCTGGAGGACGTTTTACACAAACTCCCCAAGGCCCGGGTTTTCACTCTGGTTGATGCGCGTGATGCGTTTCTGCAGTGTAGGCTGGATGAGGAAAGCAGTTATGTGACAACATTCTGGATGCCTTGGGGCAGGAAGCGCTGGCTGAAGCTGCCTTTTGGGGTGTCTGTGGCCCCAGAGATATATCAGAGAAAACAGCATGAGCTTCTGGCAGGGCTGAAAGGGGTAGAACCCATTGCAGATGATATCCTGGTGGTGGGGTGTGGGGATACGGATGAGGAAGCAGCAGCAGACCATGATAGGAAACTATTGGAGCTCATGGACAGATGCAGGGAGGTGAAGCCTAGACTGAGCCTAAAGAAACTGCAGTTTAAGGTCAGGGAGGTCAAGTTTCATGGACACATTTTATCAGCAGATGGGCTCAGGGTCGACCCAGAGAAAGTCAGAGCTGTCCAGGAGATGCCTCACCCCACAGATGCCAAAGCGGTGCAAAGGCTTATAGGCTTTGTGACCTATCTGTCGAGATTCACTCCACATCTCTTGGAGGCATGTGAGCCACTACGGAGGCTGCTGGACAAAGATGTCCCTTGGCACTGGCTACCAAAGCATGACGCCGCTGTAGAAGAGATCAAGCGGCTAGTCACAACAGCTCCAACTCTCAAATACTATGACGTAACCAAGCCAGTCACCATACAGAGCGATGCCAGTCAGAAAGGATTGGGATGCTGCCTACTGCAGGAGGAACAGCCGGTAGGGTATGCTTCACGGGCGCTGACCCCAACAGAACAAAATTATGCACAGATTGAGAAGGAGTGCCTGAGTATCGTGTTTGCATGCCAGCGATTCCACTACTACCTGTACGGGCGGGAGGAGATCATAGCAGAAACGGATCACAAGCCACTGACCTCAATCTTCAACAAGCCCCTTCTCACAGCCCCCAAGCGCCTCCAAAGCATGCTGCTAACGTTACAGAACTACAACCTCAGGGTTATATATAAGCCAGGTACCGACATGCACATCAGTGACACGTTGAGCAGAGCCACAGTTCCACCCCAGCGGGCTGACACGAGATACACCAAACACAGCATCTGCAGCTTGCAGAGGGCGCAGGAGGACACAGAACACATAAACCAGGCTGACTATCTGAATGTGACAAGCAAGCGTCTAAGTCAGATCAGGCAACACACCGAGGGAGACGAGGCACTTCAGCAGCTGAGGGAGGCAGTGCTCCGGGGCTGGCCGGATCGCCGGGAGGACACACCCCTGGCCATCAGAGAATATTGGTCCATCAGAGATGAGATCAGTGCGCAAGATGGAGTGCTTTTGAAAAGCCAGAGAGTCATAATCCCAAAGACAATGCGTGCAGAAATGTTAAAACGCATCCATGCCAGCCACGTAGGAGGAGATGCCTGCTATAGGCCAAACTGGCCAAACATGCACGGGGAGCTCAAGGACTATGTGAGTCAGTGCTCAGCGTGCAACGAATACTCACACGAGCAGCAGCGTGAAACAATGTCACATGCACTCCCGAAGCGGCCGTGGCAAATTGTGAGCATGGATCTGTTCAGGCAAGCCGGCAAGGACCTCCTTCTAATTGTGAATCATTATTCAGATTTTTGGGAAATAGATTTGCTCCCAGATCTGTCAGCAGAGACCACTGTACTTCGATGCAAGGCCCAGTTTGCGTGGCACAGGCAGCCGAACCATGTAATAACAGACGGTGGGCCACAGTTTGACTGTGAAACGTTCAGGAGGTTCGCAATGTAATGGGACTTCGACCATGTTATGTCCACGCCCAGACATCCAAAAGCAAATGGAAGAGCGGAGTCGGCAGTAAAAATAGTGAAGAATCTGTGCAAGAAGGCAACATGTGCAGGTAACGACCCATGGTTGGCTATATTACAGTGGAGGAACACACCAACGGAGGGCATGTCAAGCAGCCCATCACAGAGGCTGATGTCTGGCAGACTGAGGACCCCACTTCCAGTGGCCGACACACTTCTGGAGCCAAGCGTGATCACTGGGGTTCCAGAAAGACTACGGGTCAAGCATCAAACAGCAAAAATCTGGTATGACAAGTCCACCAGGGATCTGCCGGAGTTGTGCATCGGCCAGGATATCAGGATGAAGCCTTTGCCCGGAGACAGGACAGGCAAGTGGAGAAGAGGAGTCTGTACACAGCTAGTGGGTCCCAGATCGTACCTAGTGGATGTGGAGGGCACCTACTACAGGCGAAACCGAGTCGATCTGCGGCCAGCGGAGGTGGGTGTGACAGAGCTCTGCCAAGAGCAGCGGCAGTGCGGAGAACAGCACAGCAGCCCGCAAGTTGAGCAACCGGGCAGTGTAAGCAGGGACACAAGGGGACAAGAGAGGGGACCGCCAGGTCAGGATACACTTCTCCAGCCCAGGGAAGTTTCACCAACCACACTAGAGCACAGGACGGCCAGCGGCAGGCTGGTGAAGGTGGCGAAAAGACTGAACCTATAGTAAAGCCCGTAGACAGCAGTTATGTTCGTTGTTTAATATTGTTCATGTATGTGGGTTCAGGTTGTAATGCTTTGAAACACTAAGGACACAGGAGAGCAGTTGAAAAAATAAATAAATTAATTAAAAAAAAGGGAAGATGTTATGGGATATTCATGTTAAGTTAGTAGCGCCCGTTCTCCCCTCCTGTGTTGTGATATACAATGGTATGACCCGAGTACGGAAGTGAGTTGCTGTAAACTGTATTGGCGCCAGTTATCTAAATACAGCTCTGTGTTGGCTCAAACCCGCTCCATTACTCCTTCTGTTATTACTACACAAACAGGTCTCTGCTTTTTGCAGATGATGTGGTCCTGTTGACTTCATCAGACAGTGATCTCCGGCTTTCGCTGGAGCAGTTTGCAGCCGAGTGTGAAGCAGCTGGGATAAGAATCAGCTTCTCTAAATCCGAGATCATGGTCTTGAGTTGAAAAAGGGTAGAAGGCCTTCTCCAGGTCAGGGACAAGGTCCTGCCCCAAGTGAACGAGTTTATGTATATTGGGGTCTTGTTCACGAGTGAGGGAAAGATGGAGCGTGAGATCGATAGGCAAATTGGTGCTGCGTCTGCAGTGATGCGGGCGTTGTACCGGTCTGTTGTGGTGAAGAGAGAGCTGAGCCGAAAGACGAAGCTCTCGATTTACCGGTTGATCTATGTTCCAACTCTCACCTATGGTCACGAGCTTTGGGTAGTGACCAAAAGAATGAGATTGCGGATACAAACGGCCGAAATTTGTTTTCTCTGCAGGGTGGCTGGGCTCTCCCTTAGAGATAGGATGAGAAGCTCGGTCATCCAGGAGGGGCTTGGAGTAAACCTGCTGCTTCTCCACATCGAGAAGAGCCAGTTGAGGTGGCTCGGGCATCTGGTTAGGATGCCTCCTGGACGCCTCCCTGGTGAGGTTTTCCAGGCACATCCAACCGGGAGAAGACCCAAAGAAAGACCCAGGACACGCTGGAGAGAGTATGCCTATGTATGGCTGGCCCGGGAATGCCTTGGGATCCCCCTGGAGGAGCTGGCCCAAGTGGCTGGTTAGAGAGAAGTCTGGTCCTCTGTGCTTAGGCTGCTGCCCCTGCGACCCAACTCCAGATAAGCAGAAGAGGATGAATGGATGGATGGGGATTGATGGATGGATGGATCTGAGGTTGTTATAGCAAGGCAAGGCTGATTCCATCTGTGTGCAGCATAGTAGCTAAAAGCAGTGTCACCCTGTTTGGTTCTGACCTGCTTCCTAAGGATCTCAGAGCCCTGCTGGGTGTATATACCAGTGTTTGCGAAAACACGTCGGACAGTCGGACATTACTGACGTGATTTAATATTGTCCAACGAAAAACTTTAAATCGTCGGACATTATGACCGACGCCGTGCGTCTTCTCTGAACGTGCCAAAATAAAATAAACTTCCTGAAAACCACAAATTGCAGATTGTTTGTTGGCTTCCCCTGGAAGCCCTCAACTTACACCCCCAGGGGGAGCCCGAAAAAAGATCCAGTTTAATATATTAGATTATTTATTTGGACTCTCAGCATAGCGGGTCTTCTATTGGGCGGAGAGGATGGAGAGCAGCACAGTGCTGATTACTGATGCGCTCCACCGGGCAGCTGCGTATTGAGCACGGCCACAGTAACATTCTCAAAGTGGCGCCACCAAAAAAACCATAATTAACACACGATCGTTCATGTTTGCTCATAATGTCTTTCATTTGTGCCTGACACGCTCCGCTGCTGCAGAGCTCTTCTCCCGTGCTACGGTGACGTCACCTCACTGGCGCGGCCGCACAGCGCACATTCCGCTATTTTTGCGGTCGACGGATCTTTTTGATGTGCTAATTTCAAAGTAACTCATGAGTTCAAAATGAAGAAGCCAGACAGCAGTTTTTCTGGAGGATTGAGAGGAGATGCAGCTAAGAGACAAACAGGACAGGAAAATAGTCGCACAAAAAAAAAAAACAGTGTTTGAAAAGGAAAATGTAGGCAGATATGTCCCACTACACATTTGTAATTTTATAATAATAATAATTTATAAGCATGTAATATTTATTTATTTGATACAATTCAGATCACCTTCAAAACTCAGTCCCACACCCAGGGCCGTTTCAAAGCATTTCGGGGACCACGGCACAGTGCCCCCCCCCCCCCCCCCCCTCAAGAAAAGGTAAATAATTTCTTTACATTGTGATATTTGTGATGAACTAAAACGTCAGACAGAATGACATTTTGTCCTTAACAGCAGTTTATTAGAGTAGTTTAACAAACAGCTGAGATAAACCCGCATCTCCAACTTCCAGTTTCACCTCAATCAGCTAGTGTCTCTTAAAGGAACAGTAACATCAGTCACAAAAAGCCCTTATGGATCATTACAATATTTAGAAATATTGTCATATAATTTGTTTTTTCTGGTGTTTCATAATAATTTATAATAATTATATGATGATCTCTAATAATTTCCTGATAATTGGTTTATTGTTGGTTTATTTTCTAAGCAGAGGGACTGTCTAATCCTCATTTTCTGAATTTGGCAGAAAATTACATTGATGGTTCTTTTTTCAAATTATGTGAACAGATTATTGTCACAATAAAAATATGTATAATATGTAAAGGTCAGAGGCCACTACAATACCCACTGTTAAATAGATACAAATCTAAAGCCCGCGAGGACATTGTCCTACGTGGTTCAAGAATGTCCTGCGTGAGACGCTCTCACGTCTGCCAGTTTGGCAGGCGTGGCTCAAAAGTTTTCGCAAACACTGATATAGGCGTCAAAAACGTCATGATGTATGCGTTGTTTGACGCATACGTCAAGGCCGGTGTGAACGCACCATTACTGCAGTAGGAATAAATGACTTACGATAGCGTTCTGATTTACATTTTGGGTGTCTCAGTCTGCCACTAAAGAGCTGTCCAACTTCAGTCTTGTTTTTGTTTAACTGAAGGAAGTTTGACTGCATCCAGTCATTAACTTGAGTCAGTCTAGGGTACCACGGTCACTAGGTGATAGAGCTAGGTAGACCTGGGTGTCATCTGCATAACTATGATAGGTAATGTTATGAGTATTTTATTTTTGGAAATATTTATTTGAGCTTTACATTTTCTATGCTGTGGAGCTTTCAGAACCATTAGAGTGTAATCCATCATTCAGGTGTTATGACTGTGTTTTGTGGTCCTTTTAGGTAAAGCAGTTGTTACCAGTTGTTGGAGATATCTTTGAATGTTTGTTTTTAGCTATTTTTATTTTAGTTTTATATTGTTATTCTGTTTAGAATTCATGAGCTTAGGGCAAGCAGCAGAAAAAGCAGCTAAAAGCCACAATAATGCTCACTTTTGAGGATTCTTTCTGTAGATGTTTCTGAAGCTCCTCTTCAAGTGTTCCCCATAGGTCTCATGTTACACTCTTTTATAAAATGTTAGTATTTCTTCTGCTTCTTATATTTTATTATTTGCGATTATGTATAAATTTGATTATAGTTTCTGTTTTGGGGGTACGGTGTGAAATGGTGCTGAAACTCCAAGAGTCACAAACAAGTTGTTGAAAAGCAAACTTTCCTAATCAATGGACAGGTTGGTGCTAAAGCCAAGGAAGATGCTAAACAGACAAGGTGCTTGGGTTGTGTAGCCAAACCCTTTTAAGGCACATTAAAGAAAAATGTATAAAACACATTAAAGAACATTTCCAAGAATTTAGTGCTTATTCTGTTTGATAGTATATAGTTAAGATGAAGAAAGGTTTATTTGTATGGCACCTTTCAAGGTAAAACTCACAGGGCAGTTCATAAGCAGAAAAAGAAGCTAAAGCAGTTGATCAGCAGGAGCTAGGTCAGGGGTCTGCACCATTTACAATCCAAAGAGCTGTTTTTCTCCCTCAGTCCACCAGAATAAATCTTGTTTAAAGCCACAACAGTTACAGGAACCTTTGTAAAATGACAGTTTATCGTTTTTGAGAAACACCTAAGGAACTTCCATTTCATCCATTTTCTCCCGCTTATCCGGAGTCGGGTCGCGGGGGCAGCAGCTTAAGGAGGGAAGCCCAGACCTCCCTCTCCCCAGCCACTTGGGCCAGCTCCTCCGGGGGAATCCCAAGGCATTCCCAGGCCAGCCGAGAGACATAATCTCTCCAGCGTGTCCTGGGTCTTTCTTTGGGTCTCCTCCCGGTTGGACGTGCCCGGAAAACCTCACCAGGGAGGCATCCAGGAGGCATCTTAATCAAATGCCCGAGCCACCTCAACTGGCTCCTCTCGATGTGGAGGAGCAGCGGGTCTACTCCGAGCCCCTCCCGGATGACCGAGCTACTCACCCTATCTCTAAGGGAGAGCCCAGCCACCCTGCGAAGAAAACTCATTACGGCTCCTTGTATCCGCAATCTCGTTCTTTCGGTCACTACCCAAAGCTCATGACCATAGGTGAGGGTAGGAACGTAAATCGACCGGTAAATTGAGAGCTTCGCCTTTCGACTCAGCTCTCTCTTCACCACGACAGACCGGTACAACGCCCCCATCACTGCAGATGCAGCACCAATCCGCCTGTCGATCTCATGCTCCACCCTTCCCTCACTTGTGAACAAGACCCCGAGATACTTAAACTCCTCCACTTGGGGCAGGACCTCGTCCCTGACCTGGAGAAGGCATTCTACCCTTTTCCGACTCAAGACCATGGTCCCGCATTTAGAGGAGCTGATTCTCATCCCAGCTGCTTCACACCCGGCTGCGAACTGCTCCAGCGAAAGCCGGAGATCACGTTCCGACGAAGCCAACAGGACCACATAATCTGCAAAAAGCAGAGACCTGATCCTTAGGCCACCAAAACGGATCCCCTCACCACCTCGGCTGCACCTAGAAATTCTGTCCATAAAAGTTATGAACAGAATCGGTGACAAAGGGCAGACTTGGCGGAGTCCAACTCTCACCAAAAACGAGCCCAACTTACTGCCGGCAATGCGGACCAAGCTCTGACACTGGTCGTACAGGGACCTAACAGCCCGTATCAAGGGGCCTGGTACCCTATACTCCCAGAGTACCCCCCACAGGGCCCCCACAGGGCCCCCCGAGGGACGCGGTCGAACGCCTTCTCCAAATCCACAAAACACATGTAGATTGGTTGGGCAAACTCCCACGCACCACCCAGGACCCCCCCCAAGGGTATAGAGCTGGTCCAGTGTTCCACGGCCAGGACGAAAACCACATTGCTCCTCCTGAATCCGAGGTTCGACTATCCGACGGACCCTCCTCTCCAGAACCCCTGAATAGACCTTACCAGGGAGGCTCAGGAGTGTGATCCCCCTGTAGTTGGAACACACCCTGCGGTCCCCCTTTTTAAATAGGGGGACCACCACCCCGGTCTGCCAATCCATGGAACTGCCCCCGATGTCCACGCGATATTGCAGAGCCGCGTCAACCAACACAGCCCCACAGCATCCAGAGCCTTAAGGAAATCCGGGCGGATCTCATCCACCCCCGGAGCCTTGCCACCGAGGAGTTTTTTGACCACCTCAGTGACCTCAGCTCCAGAGATTGGAGAGCCCAACCCAAAATCCCCAGACTCTGCTTCCATCCTGGAAGACGTGCCGGTGGGATTGAGGAGGTCTTCGAAGTACTCAGCCCACCGATTCACAACGTCCCGAGTCGAGGTCAGCAGCACACCCTCCCCACTGTAAACAGTGTTGGTAGTGCACTGCTTTCCCCTCCTGAGACGCCGGATGGTGGACCAGAATCTCCTCGAAGCCGTACGGAAGTCTTGTTCCATGGTCTCACCGAACTCCTCCCATGCCCGGGTTTTTGCCTCTGCGACCACCCGAGCCGCATTCCGCTTGGACTGCCGGTACCTATCAGCTGCCTCTGGAGTCCCACAGGCCAAAAAGACCTGATAGGACTCTTTCTTCAGCTTGACAGCATCCCAAACCGCTGGTGTCCACCAGCGGGTTCGGGGATTGCCGCCACGACAGGCACCGGCCACCCCGCGGCCACAGCTACGGTCAGCTGCCTCGACAATGGAGTCACGGAACATGGCCCATTCGGACTCAATGTCCCCCGCCTCCCCCGGGACGTGTTCGAAGTTCTGTCGGAGGTGGGAATTGAAGCTCCTTCTGACGGGAGACTCTGCCAGACGTTCCCAGCAGACCCTCACAACACGTTTGGGTCTGCCAGGTCTGACCGGCATCTTCCCCCACCATCGAAGCCAACTCACCACCAGGTAGTGGTCAGTTGACAGCTCCGCCCCTCTCTTCACCCGAGTGTCCAAGACATGCGGCCGCAGATCAGATGAAACGACAACAAAATCGATCATCGACCTGCGGCCTAAGGTGTCCTGGTGCCAAGAGCACATATGGACACCTTTATGCTTGAACATGGTGTTTGTTATGGACAATCCATGATGAGCACAGAAGTCCAATAACAGAACACCACTCGGGTTCAGATCAGGGGGGCCGTTCCTCCCAACCACACCTCTCCAGGTCTCACTGTCGTTGCCCACGTGAGCATTGAAGTCCCCCAGCAGAACGAGGGAGTCACCCGAAGGAGCACCCCCTCCAGGGACTCCAAAAAGGGTGGGTAGTCTGAGCTGCAGTTTGGTGCATAAGCACAAACCACNCCTGGTTGTTTCATCACCTCTGATTACATCAGGCAGTTTCTGTAGAACATTTTATTAATCTAGCTCTTCTAAAACATAATTGTAAACAAAACATCTGTTTTATGTTCATCAGGGCATCTCCTCAGCATTAAGCATCACTGATGCAAACAGACTCTAGCTCATCCATCCAGAGTCCAGTGTTGGTTTAAATCACTGACTGGCCTACATGGCTTTTATAAAGCACAATAGTTTCTGATTTTTCTGTTTCTGCAGGCTAGTTCTCTTCTGATCCACACTCGTGTTACCAGGAGTCAGACACAAGTAGCCGAGATACATGAGGATCTTTAAGTCCAAGCTAACCGATCAACGCTATGCCTCTGTTTTTCTGGGTCGCTTCACGAGCAGCAGAGTTTTGCCTAGGCTGATCTCATTCATCTGTTCAATACAAAAAAAACCCAAAGGGATGTTTTGATATAAATCATTTTGAATTTGGTATCAGCCTTCGAAAAGGTGCACTGATTGCATTTTTTTAGGCCATTTCAAATTCTTGTAAAGCTCAGACTGACTTGTTCCAATTTTGATCGATTCCACTTTGTCTCTAGGACCTGTACTTAGAAGCACATAAAATATTTTCAGTTTTAATGATAAATGTTCCAGTTAAGTGAATAAAGGCACTTGTACAACCTATTCTGAAAAATAGTGACTGTATTAGGGATGGACCAATATATCAGGCTGATATTGATCATTGTTTATGTATCGCGTTGGCTGGTATACTGCCTAGTAGCCGATTAAAAAAAATAAAAAATAGGCACATCCAAGGGCAGCCCAGTGCTGGTGCTAAATTTTATTCAGTTGTATTTTTACATTTCTGAAAAACATCTGCCTAATAAATGCTCTAAATTATTATTGTCAGCTGACATTTCTATTTAGCTACCTGTATTTTATGCTTGGTTGGTTTATTGATTTATTTGATTAACTTTAGTTAAATGTTTGACTTTAATACCAAACACAGTGCAGAAAGTTAATGTTCAGAAAAAGGTTCAGAAGATTTTGTTATTGTGTTATTGGTGACATTTTAGTGTCATGTAAATAAGGCAGAAAACATCTAGGCCCAAAAAATCGGCCATCAGCTGACCATGCTCTCACATCTCTACATATCGGTATCGGCAATAGAAAAACCCATATCAGTCCATCTCTAGACAGTAAATTGTCTTTTTTAAATTGTCTTTTAAAACTAAATTAAAGCACCTTGTATTGTTTTAATGATAGTAGAGTTCAGCATGGACGTTCTGGAGGAAAAAAGCAAACTCAAGTTGGCTCTTGAGTCTGATTGATTGTTTAGAATGCTGTTATTGTATCTGCATGCGGGTCAAATTACAGCCTGATAATAACTTTTTAAACTAATAGTTATTTGCATTTTTCCTCTGCTTGCAAATTATAGGTGTCACTAAGTAAGGTGGACTTAAGTATACAGTATTACTTACCTGCTGATGTAAGCTTATCCTAAATGTTACTGAGCAGTGAAGCAGTACACGCCCCCTAGTACAACATCCACGGCCCTTCTAGTAGCCTCCTACACATCTGGTGTGAGATCTGAGTTTATTTTAAACTCCTCACAGGTTCTTTAAAAAGTTTTTTTCATTCTAAAAGTTTTCACAGCAGAGAAGAGTTATCATCACAGGAGAAAGTTACTCAGTTCCTGTCATTTATGGAGGGTTTATGCTGAGCCTAAAGCCAGAATCTCACTAGAAACACACGGCTGTGATGAAACCTGCAGACCTTTGATTGGTAAGAGGTTTTCTATATGACAGTCACTTTGTGATTTAAGGCACGTCCTCTTCTGTAGTGTCAGATGTGTGCAACAACGCTTGACTGTTTTGAGGAGGCATTTATCTTTAAAATTTTCTGAACATGCTCAAGTGGCTCGACACCGAGGCCAACTTTAGAGAACTGAGAAACCTCGTGAACGCCTGAGAGATTTTAGAAATTCCCTCCTCCACCAAGGCCGTTTGCAGGGAGGTACTGGTTCAAGACGTCCGCTTTAGTTTAGTTTTAGACTAAATGACGTTCTAACAGCAGCCCTGAGCTCTGGATTTGGACTAAATTAATATTTTGTACAAATCACTAGCAGTTTTCATTTATTACTATATATCTTGGTGCAAGTCTTCTGGTGTTTCCTGTATTAAATATTCTAAAATGTGTCTTCCAACAGGCCGTGTGGTTTACCACCGAACAAGGCCTCGATGGTCCGGTTTACGGAGCTGCTGATCAGTGGAACGGAGTCGGAATCTTCTTTGACTCATTTGACAACGATGGAAAGGTTTGGGTCATCTTCGCGTTTCTTTTATTTCTGCTTTATGACATAAATATTTTTCCTCCGCTACTTTTCTTTTCCGGGAAGTTCTAAATGGACAGGTATTGGTTAGATATTTTCTACAGGATTACATCAAAGCCACTCCTGGTCTTCAAAAAACAAACGGATTAACGTGTTTTCTTATTTCAGAAAAATAACCCAGCTATTCTTGTTGTCGGGAACAACGGCAAGCTTGTTTATGACCACCAGAAGTAAGTAAACATTTCTTTCGCTTTCCTCTGATGTCGTCACTAACTTAAATTTCAGCAACTCAAAGGAGATTAGAAAATATGATTATATTTGCTTGGAAAGTAAATAATCCTCTATCTTTGCTAATCTCCCCCAGGGCAAGTGAAAGCTTTAAATCACTTTTTCAGTGCCATTCTGCTTCGTCTCAGGGTTCAGTGTTTGCATCGCCACCAAACGAAAACATTAATGTTCTGTGCTTATCTCATAAAGTTTGTTTTGCACTTTTACCTCATTGTGAGGAGGAATAATAATAATGTCATGTAATGGTTCCATGTTGTTTTCGTCCAGCGACGGCTCCACACAAGCCCTCGGGACGTGTTTACGAGATTTCCGCAACAAACCGTATCCCATCAGAGCCAAAATTACTTACTACAGTAAGACTTTAACGGTGGGTGAAAACAAACGGAGAAATTAAATGTATCGGGTTTAAAGTCGGCGATCTTATCGTGTGTTGTTTTAATCAGGTTATGATCAACAACGGTTTCACTCCAGACAAAGAGGACTACGAGTTCTGCACGAAGGTGGAAAACATGATCATCCCTACTGAAGGCTTCTTTGGTATATCAGCTGCCACTGGTGGTTTGGCAGGTATTCGTCTATTATTCATACCTACAAAAATAACTTTCATAGTTGTTTTTATTATCTGAATGTCTAAATTCAGCTCAATGCTTTGTTTTTTGTGAATCTGAAATTTGAATACTTTTATTTTGAAAAACAAAATGAATCAGCTAAACTAGAACAGAAATAAGCTCATATGTCTCAGTTTAACTCTGTGTTGCCATTTAATGTGTTTTACTCCTTCCTGTGATTTTCTAATTGAGTGTTTTTTTTGCCTCCATCAGATGACCACGACGTTTTGTCCTTCTTATTATTCAGACTCACAGAACCGGGCCAACAACCGGTAACTACCACTCTCTGTCCCGGTCCAGAGTGTGTGTCTCTCATTTCTCCTGTGCAAAGTTTCAGCTAAATTCCCTTTTTCCCTCCCCTGCTCCTTGCGTGTGATTCTCATTGAAGCCTCCAGTTGAGTCTGAGATTCCTAAAGAAGAGAAGGACAAGTACCAGGAGGAATTTCAAAACTTCCAGCAAGAGCTGGATAAGAAGAAAGAAGAGTTTCAAAAGGAGCACCCGAACGTCCAAGGAGAGCCAAGTGAGTTCCTGTCATGTCGCACAGTTCAAAGAAAGTTATTGCAAAAATAAAAACAAAAATGTCTTCTTTTGCAGGTTAAACAGTCTAGCTTTTTAAAACCAAATTTAAATCAAAATTCTGCCATGGTTTAAGAAAGTTTAGAAGCCCTACTTTAGGCCACAGCATATAAACTTTAATGGACTTTCACGCAGACAACAACAGTGATGTAAAGTATAAGATGTAAATGAAATGAACAGCAGTTATTTGCTGCCATTATTATCGTTTTGAGTTTTAAAATGGAAATGTGCTTTGATACGTCACACCTTTGTAAGAGAAATTCAGTTGAATTATCCACTCCAGATAAAAGATATATTCAGATCAAACTGTAATTGTAAATGTCTTATTTTTAAAGGTTCTGCTGTTGGTTCCATTAAGCCCACAGCAGAATGAGTCATGGTTTCTGCTGCAGAAACAGATTTTGTTTAGTTTACTGCAGCCATCAGAATGTGACTCAGACCATTTTCATTTCAAAGTTAAAAAAGTCCCATTAGCTGTCAAACTGGTGAAATTTGTTTTCCACATTTGACCCATCCCCTGGGGGAGCGGTGAGCTGCAGACACCATGTGGTGGTTTAACTCCCAACCCAACCCCTTAATGCTGAGTGTCAAACAGGGAGGCATTGGGTGCCATTTTTAAAGTCTTTGGTATGACTCGACCGTGGATTTGAACTCACGATCTCCTGGTATCAGGACGGACATTCGTACCACTAAACCACTGAGCTGGTGGCACCAAATTATTGAAAATCTCGTACTCATATGTTGTTTAATTACTATTTTATTCTCACTTTCTTTAAATTCTTTTTTTATTTAATTGGATGTTGGTTGGAACTAAACTAATTTACAAGAATTGCTTCTGTTTTATGTTATATTATTTATTTTCTTAAAGTTTTTATTGTAAACAACAGATCGATTTAATTTGTATTGTCTTTATCAGGGCCTTATTGTTTTATCATTATTTTCTTTAAGTGGAAGATTTGTATGAAAGCGCGAGCGACCGGGAGATCCGGCAGGTGTTTGAAGGCCAGAACCGGATCCATCTAGAGATCAAACAGGTCAACCGGCAGCTCGCTATGATCCTGGACGAGCAGCGCCGATACGTCACCATCGTCAGTGAGGAACTTTCAAAGAAGGGGACAAACACCGGGTCGGGACAGGTGGGCATGTCGTCGGGATTAAATAACAAGCAGACATTTACCAGTAGCAGGATTTTCTGTGTTTTGCTGTTTAATTAAACTAAGAAGCATTCTTCGTTTGATCGTTGGTTTGTTCCTCTCTCTCAGCTGGATCCAGCCGGTCAGCAGCTGAGCTCCATCATAGCTACGCAGCAGGAGGCTCTCAGAAACCTGAACGAGATGAGGTAAATAACAGCAGTTTTCCTGGTTTTAGAAACTAGCTGTTGTTTTTGCAGCAAACATAACGGGACATCCGTTATATCGGAGAAAAACAAGGGAAATCCTGTGGGATAAATCTCTTAAATCATATTTAATCTCAGGATGTTGTGGCTGTAACATTCCAGGTGCCGATCAGCCTGATAATCCAGCTCCTCCAAAGTCGCTCCGCTGCTCTTGCAGCTCATTCAGTCGACACGATAACATGAAGGGATTTTCCCACCATCACAGTTAAAGGTGCTTTATGTTGCTCACCTTTGATTCATTCACTGCTTGGTAATTAGGATGCACACATTGTCTTTTAATATACTGTTGCAGTTAAAGTATATTGTTGAAGGTCCATAATGAGGCTTGTCATGACTAGTGTTGTCACAGTACCAACATTTCAGTATTCGGTACTGGTACCAGGGAAAATCCACGGTTCTCTG
>SSNS01001552.1:0-11040 GCA_006937985.1 Aphyosemion australe | reverse complement strand
TGTTGCCTACAATCTTTTGATCTCATGGTGAACTTCTCATTACGCAACCACTCTAAAGTTGGAACAGAGGAGGGGAAAAAAATTAGAAATGAAACTTCTCTATAAGAGTTTAAGGCTTTAATAACAACCTTAAACCAAAAATGTATATATACATCTGAATACCAGTAACCTGCAACTATATTACAGGCTGTGTTATTGTGTGTACTGAAAGATAAACGCACCTGATTTGTATGTTTTCCACTCTAAAGTTGTAGATGGAGCAGCAAATGTTTCATCCAGAGAATTCCTGTTAACAACCTTAGACCAAACACATCCCAAAATGTTACAATAAAGCACAAATTCAGACTGTTAATGTTTTCTTCCCAAGCTATCCGATTTAGATATTAACAAGAGCATCTTTGAAGTGCCTGTCAACATATTTGCAAGAAGCTGCATCACCTAAAGCAATGAAGTGAACTTAAATAAAAGCCATGATGAAAATGTCAGTAACGTAAAATACGTTTAAAATGAGTTGTTTTATTGTGTCACACTGGTAATAAAATGATGCTACTACACAGGAGTAGTGAAAGGGGGCACAACCATTAGAAAACTGGTTTTATAAAAGTGAGGGAAATTTGATGTGATCAGCTAAATTAATCTACAATCAAGAAATGATGCAAGAATTATGACAAAATGTGAAGGTATTTAGAAAGTTACCGCCGGTCTTCCTGTCCAGACTGATGTTGCTGATGTTGAGGGCTGTGGCTCTCCAGATGAGGCAGGCAGAATATTTCTCAAAGTTGGGCTTACATTATTTTTCATCCATGTAGCCACACTCGTACTGTGATTTTTTACTCCTTCAGCTGCACTCTTGACACCATCAATGAGATCCCCTGGAAACACACCAATCAACAAAGGTGTAAGAAGAGTGGCAACCAAACACTACACTCATGATGTTTTATTTATTTTTTATTTATTCTTTATTTAACCAGGAAGGTCCCATTGAGATAAAAAACCTCATTTTCAAGGGAGTCCTGGCCAAGAGGCAGCAAAAGTTAAATGATGATGATGATGTGTGTGAGAGAATATTTACTTACCCATTCGTGATTTCTTAATGGCTAAATCATCCTCCAAACTTTAAAAACAAAAACACATTGACAATATTCCATTATGAGCGCACAGATGAAAACATCCAGACAACACGCTGTTTTGATGTACAGCAGAACATCTTACCAATCAATGGGTCTTTTCCTTCTCACTTGCGCATCTCTCGGAGTAGGGCGTCCATGTGAGTGCTCCACAGCTGGTTCACCGTTGCGAAGGTTAACAAAGTTCGTTTCTATCCATCCGTAGATTTTATTCAGCATGGCTCAAAAGTTTCAGAAATGACAACGCTGGTTTAAAGAGAAGCTATGGCTACTATCGGTTTGTCAACAAAGTCAAGCAAAATACAGGAAATGTGCTTAATTCAACCGAGGTAGGCGTGCTAAGGTTGTTTTTAAATGCCAGCATTCCCATCGAATAGCATTTTCCTCTTTTCCTGTCCCAACAACACATTAAATGGTTCGCTTGGAATTAGCTCGGTCTAGCTAGCATGCTAACTAGCGTTGTTAGCTACACGGCTAATTTACTGAAGTATGTTTAAATTCGGACAGGAATGCGATAAGTCGCAGCTTGCGCAGTCGGAAAACGTGGTGTCATTTTGAGCCACAACTGAAGTCATCTATATATCCTTTTAGGGCCTATAAATATCAAATAAACTCGTTGAAGAATAACAACTCCCGCTTCTTCCTCATTCAAAACCACATCATGGCTGAACCTGACGTGGCAGTATCGCGTGTTGTGATTGGATACCTGGATCACGTAATTGTAGTCGGAGGGCATTGGCTGCTTACTACGGACGCCTGTTTCTGAGAAATTATGCGAAATAATGTTATATAATTTAGCTTTATAATTTAGCCAATTATAAAATAGCGTCTCTTAAATTGTTAAAAAATATTTCATCACACATTTAGGCCAAAAGAAAACTTGACAACTTGACCAGTATTACTAACATCTTCAAATATTGTGTCTATATGTGTGTAACTGTCTAAGAGATATTTATTTGAGATATATTGTGTGCTAGAATAATATAATCCAAAGGTTAAAAGTTGTTAAACTGATGAACGATGAAACTACAAGTAAATGAATATTCATTTCAAAAAGAGATGATAAGAAGTGTAATTTCCCATTGTTTACTGTGCACATGAATGCATCACAGTTATAAATGCGTTACTGGACGTAGGTAGCCTGGCAAGCCATCCTAAATATGTGAATATATATATATATATATATATATATATAATATATATATATATATATATATATATATATATATATATATATATTATATATATATATCTTGCAAAGCAAGAATTGGTCTAGTTCACTAGGCTAGGACGTAGGCCTACACAGACAGAAAGATTCAATAAACACTGAAGAGAAGTTATTCTGCATGTGGTTCTGTTTTATTTAAGAGGGACATATAATATATTGTTATGACATTGTGTTGTTGTACATTACAGTAATTTGAGACTGTTCGGGCCCTAAAGGAGAACTGTAAAATACAAGATCTGAGCCAAATGTTCTCTATTTATAGTTTTCACCGTGTTGATTGAAGAAAAGAGAGATGAGAAACGAGAATAAATCTTTGAAAGACACCTGTAGGATTCGTGGCCATCATCGTTGGACCTGTGAAACTACAATGTGTGAAAACAGCAGCAGCTGGAGCTTGCTGGTTCTGATGTAGCCGAGCTGCTGCTGGAGCTCTGGTTGAACCACTCTTCATCAGTGTTTCAATTTAAAAACATGAGTTAAAGCCATAGACATGAATAATTGACAATTATTGATGTCAATGCCAAAACCAGGCATGCCCAGAGTGATTGTGTGTGGCCCCCAATTGCATTTCTAGTATGTTGAATTTTGTCTTTCCATAGGCTGTTGATGTAGATCGACACTTTCAACATTTTTATCTTCAGATTACTAATATGCCTTTATTGGGCCTATTTTGAGAAGTGCAAATAAGAAAATATCTATAAAAAAATTTTTTTTGCATTTTTTTTTTATTAAAAAAATTCCATGCTTTTGTGGCCCACGAGGACTGCCTTGATGATTTTGGCCCTTGTCTTTAAGCGTCCATACTTTTAGCCTATTGCTAAGGCATCCGTGGAGTCGGGCTGATGCCGTAGAGCAGGGGTGAAGAATCCTGGGGCCTCATTTATCAACCGTACTTACGTACAGATCTGTGCGTATTTCGTGCGTGGGAACGATTTTACGCATTGTGTGGTATTTACCAATTTGTACTTGTGCGTGAAAACGTTCCTAAATATAAGTACAGCTCTGACCGTGCGTAGGAACAGCATCTAGTGGCAGAACGAGGGAACCGCAATTCTGACGGTCTCAGTGATCCACGCGTGTTCCTCATCCACAAATTATTTTACCCAATAAATAATTATTTTGGTGGATTATTATTATTGGAGCTAAAACACCCGTGACCCACGGGAATCTGACATTGTAGAACGGCTGATTTCGTGTTATTTTGTAATCACAATGTTTACTCTTCCCATTTTTATGATGTTTTAAATCATTTTTAATTTATTTATCTATTATGTTTTAATATAATTTAATTATTTTGACCTTGGGAAGTGCCCCGTGGTTTTTCTTGAGATTCGCTACATAAAATATCGCTTCTTCTTATTCTTATTATTATTATTGGAGGGTTTAGCAGAGCAGAGTGCACTCCGGAGGGAACGGCTCTTCCGTGAGCGCAGCGCACTGATCCGATTCCAGTCCAGATTCTATTTTACAAATAAAACAACCTCCAGAACCTCCTCTGCTCCCTGATCATTCACGCGTTGTCAAGTGTCCAGTGTTTCGATCTCGCTGTCAATAAAGTTTTTCTTTTTTGTCCGGGAAGAACCCAGGGAATCCCCTCCCGATCTGAGGACGTAGTGTGACCAAATATGGTTAATTGAGGGCGTTTCTGTATGTAAATGACGTTAAATGTGCACGAGCTCCTGAAAGCGCACAGGTGGGATTTATCATCAGACGATTGCGGAGGAACATGCGTACGAGAGGCCACCGCATGTTTCATAAATCAGGACGTTGACTGTTCGTACACACATTCTAAATTTCATCCGTAGGAGGGAATATAGGAACGTTTCTACGAACGTTTGATAAATGAGGCCCCTGGTCCTCGAGGGCTGCTATCCAGCATGTTTTAGTTGTTTCCCTCCTCCAACACTACTGATTCAATGGTTGAATCCTCTGTTCGGCAGCTCATTAAGCTCTACAGAAGCCTGTTAATCACATGCTGATTAAAATCAGGTGTGTTGAAGCAGGGAAACAACGATACTGTAGGCTACATACTGAATAGTGGTCCTTGAGGAACATGATTCCACACCCCTGCCACAGAGGATAAACAAAAAAATAGTATTTCAATTATTTACTGTGAATGGCACTTTGGCCCTACGGACCTGTTCATAACTCCATGACTCAACTCAACATTGCTGAACACCAAATCCCCCCTGCAGTTATCAGAAGTCTCTGGTTTGCCCACATCTAACCAGCCTGCCTCTCTGTTGCTGCTGCTCTGCCTCTACTCCATCTTCTACCTGCCGGCAGAGCAGAAACACCCTGTGACGAGATGCAAATATAACTTGCACCTAGAAACAAATAAGCTGTGTAAGCAGCAGCAGAGATGTCTTCCTGCATTTGGTAAAGGTTACTAAAGGTGTAGGATCCAAACTTGCACAAACACTTCACTTAGAAGTTCAGATATTCACATTTAAGTCTGTTATTCACCACACAAAACTATATATCTGTTATTTTTAAATTATATTTGGATCTATTTACACAACCTAAATTTTGGTGATCACCAAAATGTCATTTTCTTTCTTTTATGGACTTCATATCAGTAAAGAATGAATAAAAAGTGAATGTTAGAGGTGTTGACACTCAGTTTATTAAATCAGAGCAAACTGTTGACCTTCATCTGACACAAGAACACCAAATCTGTATCCTCCATAATCATTATTACATCAATGTGGTAAAAATAAAGGTAATAAAATTCCATAAATAAATTCATTTCAAGCAAACTTGCAGTTTTACATCACACTTTCTGAAATATATCATTCTGTCATAGAAAAATAAACTTTCAATGCCAATAAACAACAGCCTTGGAGTTCCTTCTAAAACACAGGCCCCTATCAAAAGTTACAGTATATCTCTGCATGTTTGGCACAGTTGTGTTTACATTTTCACTTCAAACTGACTCAAGGGTGACACGTCAAACTGAAACCTATAAGGCTCAATCTAAAATATAGTTTCTGAAAGAAATCCGTGATCAATCTTCAATCCAGAGAATACATGGTTCGTGATTATGCCATGGTTCATCAAATCAGATAAGGTAAAGCAGCAAAAAACCCAGAAAAACAAGTAAACCATCAATACTGCAAAAATAATGTATGCACATTTTAAATGTGTGCTTTTTTTTAAGTCTCCTGTGTGTTTCAGGCCAAGTAAACACCCACAGCAAAAACTAAAAGATGGATAGACTCTACAGAGTTACAGCAGCTAAGAGTTATACAACGTTTAGTGTGTTAAGATCACTCTAAAAGGAATTTGCATAAGATGTGTACACACCAATAATCTGCATCTGGACACCCTAGAGCAGAGAAACACCATGAATCTCTTCAAGCTCAGAAGCCAACCTGAAGTCTAAGTCATGGGTTCACAAATGCAAAGATTCACAGAGCATTCATTATTTCAAAGGGCAAAAATGAGGCATCAAAACTAAATATATCACCACAACCACCTACATTTAACATATTTTGGTTGTTTCTGTTTACATTTTCATGATGGTGGGTTTGAAAGGAGGTTTAATCCCGTTTTGCTCCAAAGATCTGGAGGAAGAAGGAGAAGATGTACACAATGTCAAGGTAGATGCTGAGCGTGGCGAAGACGTATTCCTCTGGACTCATGGTGTAGCGCTTGTTTCCCATAAGGAGCTGGGTGTCGAACGCCAAAAACTGTCAAAAGAAAATAAAAAGGGAAGTAAAACATCATCATCGTTTGGCTGTTTGATGCATGTGATCTTAGCTGTTTCCATGTTCTTACCATAGTAAACAGGATGGCTCCCAGCGCAGCATATATGGCGTCCAACCAAGGTACCTGATTGTTATAAAAGATTAGATTGTTTAGGATTCCACGTGTGACAGCCATTTAAGATGTGAACTAAAGGTGCAGTTTATAAATAGTGCTATGAGATTATATCCACTAACCCTTTTATAAGATATTAAAGTAACAAAAAACCTGAGTCATTCGCTTATATTGAAGAATGATGCTGAATGTGTTTTTTCCTCTGAAGTCAATGACCTAGTTTCCATGATCACTAGCTTCCTGACCAGAGACGTGTCCCCTGAAGGGACGCTATCATGTGTGTCTTACATTATTAATGTGTTTACTGTTGCACAACTGAGTAAACCCTTATTCGGATGAGAATATAGGTAACCTCTGGAGACCCAAATGTTCATCTGGTGCAGTTGTACTTTTTATTTGGGATTAGAAGGACCTCATAAACCTCTTTTGAATAGTTAATAATAAAAATAAACACATGTTTGATTTTTTTTTTCTAAATTAAACAATTAGAAGTAAAAATGAAAATTTTAAAGCCTGTTTTCTTGAATAACAACAACAGATCTAAGATAAACAGAGTAAAATATTATAGTAAAAGAAGCCAAAGTCTATATATGTGGATACTGGGTCTCAGGAGGTTAATCGTTTTCATATACTAATTAATAATTCTCTATGCTAACAATGTAAAGTCTTATTTTTATATTTAATTTAAATTCAAACTAATTTTGAGAGGAAGGGCAGCAGCTCACAACTGTAGGAGCATATTTAGCAGATGGAGGGCTGGCAAAGAGTTTTATGTAAATTTGATTTCTTCAGGTTTCATTTAGGTCATTATGAAGGTCTCTGTGTGGAGTTTAAATATTATTTCATGCATGGTTTCATCTATAGGTATTCTAATTTTCTCACTGATTAAAACCATGCATGTGAAGCCAACTGGCTTTTTTATTGCCCCTAGGCGTGTAGATGGTTGTTGGGGGGGGGGGGGGGGGGGGGGGGGGGGGGGGGGGGGGGGGGGGGGTGTAACTCTCGCTCAATGACAGATGGAGATAGATACCAGCTCCCTGCAACCCAGTTTACCTTTATGAAGATTTCTATGACTGTTATCATTGTGGCTAAAAGCTCAGGATATCTGTTCCAGACACTGAGAGACACGTATATCACCTGACTAATGGAAAAACATGCTAAACTGTGCCTTGAAATATGACGCCAAGAGGGGGAAGCACCTACGTGGAACACCATCGAGTCACTTCTGAGTTCATCAGATGTAACTGGATTTCTCATCTGGTCATACTTACATACTGGAAAGGGAGCACAATAGCCAACACCAGTCCAGAGATGAACATAACCAAACAGAATATGAACAGCACACCGTGGCAGGAGGTCACATCAAACTGGAGAAAGACAAGTAGAGCATTTAAAAAGCAAAGATGTAGCCTACAGTAATTTAACTCCATGGTCTGCAGGTAAATGTTTTTATTTATCTCACCTTTGTTTGGAAGCTGAAGATTGTGACCACGAGACAGACTGCTGCTGCGATACCCAGACACATCACCACCGACTTGGTGTTATAGTAGCTATTAAAGCAACGCGTGGGCAGAATTATACATGGGTTTATTTGTTTTTAATATTCATACAGATTAAAAAAAAGTGAAATGAAGAAAATGAAATAAGGGAGAATACCTGGACAACATTCCTGTCATGTACGAAAGCGACAAGGTCTGTAAGAGGAAAGATTTTAAAACTAGATCTGACAAAATTTAATTCTACATGAATGAAATCGTTGACAGAAACAAAAATATGTACTAAATTGTATTAAATCCATATATTTAGTGACGTTTTACTCACAAAGATGGTGAGCAGAATCAGATTCCATGGAAACTGCCTCCTGCAGGGATAACAGGAAAAGTCGAGTTTAATAATATTTTATTTCTTGCGAGCTCATTTTAATATAAATAAAATCTGATTTACCTGGGTGCAGAGCAGCAAGAAAGAGTCAGATAGGTGACAAAAAACACAGCACTGTCAAACAAAAAAAGAGAAATATCACTGGACCTTGCAATAATCAGTCAATAAAAGTGTGGTTGTTCCTGATTAAACTCACTATGAAGCCCAGTACCAGCCAGGGTTGGTCTGGATGTAGTCTCTCACAGGGTCGCTGAAGAACACAGCCTCATGGTGAGTACCATGAATACTACCATAAATACTACCATGAATACTACATTAACTGATTTTTAAGAAACATAAAAAGATAAAGGCAGAACTTACCAGAATGTGAAAAGGGCCACAATAGCTACAGTTACCAGAAGCTGGATCGATAAGATGGTGTACACCTAAGATAAAGACGTCAGAATTAAATAAACAAGAGCTTGTCTGAAATCCTAACACTAGTTCACTAATAATAAATGATACACTTCTTTTATTGAGGTACCTTCCGGATGAAGACCCTCCTGATGTTGTGATCATCCCAGGTGAACTCTGTGAGCATCTCAACATCATTGTAGCAAGGAGCACTGACGCCTAAAGGACACAAACAAGTCAGTTTATGCACGGATGTAATCCCCATTCCCTTTAACATGGTAAAAATGTCACACCTGCAATCGCCTCCTCATAGGTGGGGGGAGACGGTGGCACAAAAGCCTGTTCGCTGGTGGAGCCATTGTTGTCCTTGTTAGCAAGTGACAGCTGATCGGATAAAGAAATGAGAAAATTTAGTTTCTTATGGGTGGAAAATCCAGATCTGAGCATGAAACATTTTGGATTACATCATAATTTAACTGCGGTGAATAAAATGTAGATTCTGGGAATGGAGAGGTGTAACAGAACCACAAAATGTATAATTAATAGTTTGCAGGATGACAGTTTCCCCAGGCAGATCTGTTGCAGGGATTTGGTTACAGTTATTGAAGGTCTGGCTTTTAAATTGTGATGGATATAAACTCTAAATGCAGTTTTACAAACAATAACCTTTCTTTTTTTTTGCAGTAAAAAGCTAATTGGCGTTTAGAATGATAATGTAACCACCAGCTAAACTGGTGCTTAGAGGAGACCCAGGTTTTTTTTAAATTCCCATCTGAGGCATCAATTTTATTAAAATATGTTTGGAATAAAATTTTGTAGCTTAATTTAATTAAATGTCTCACTAGAAATAAGGCTCTCTTATATTTAAATCGTTAAAATCAAGAGTAAACTGTCTCCAATCAGCTCTCTTGTAATTACATGATTACAGAATGAAAAAGTGGGGTGTCATGATGACGTAACGCGTTGAACAACCGGTGACGCATCTCATTCAACAGAAACTGCACGTCAACAATAATCTAATATATTTTGGTCCTTAAACAGCCAAAAACATTAAGCTTCTGTCATTTTTAACCTAAATTCATATGAATTAAACCTGCCAATGAATGAAAATTAAACATTTGATCAGAACTCTAGTATGTTTTGGTTAAAAGGTCAGAAAGCTCATTCATACCTTGCCTTGAGTCATGATTTCTCGCCTTTATCCTGCAGCAGCTTGTTTTTATTTGATACCAACCAGCTCAAAGATCCGGTTTCCTCTGATCCAGCTGAGCAGTGAGACTGAACCTGGACTTGTGATGCCTGCTGGCTCCTTCTGAGACTGAACAGCTCTGACGACGTGCTGATGTAACCTGAAAACATGGCAGTCCAGACTCGTGCAGGTGCCCCTCCCTCACCCACAGAGGGATGTTCTAGCAGCATCCAGACCAGGCTGCACCACAGAGAGGAGCTGGGACTGTACCACCACACCGGGAAGAGAGGGGAGGACGTGGACCTGCATGGTGCAGTTTCAGGACACAAGTCCAGAGAAATCTGGTCTGCAGCAGAGCTAAGTGGGTGGAGGGTGCAGCAGGGGACTGAAATATTTGAGACATTTCCAGATGAGCGCTAGGAGTAGTTTCAGTTAAATTAAGTTAGTTTGAGAAAGCAATAATAATTAATTACAAAACTTTAAATTACCCCAAAAATTCAAAAACAAACACGTGTTAAACACAAAAAGATGAACTTTTATTAAAAGTGTACATAACCAAGATGTTTTGAGACAATTAAAACAAAATGTTCTGATGATGTAGATAAAGCTTCAGAGTAAAGACTCTTAAAGAAGAAAACAAGTATTTAAACTTATTGCAACAGTCACATTCAAACACCAAGACCTTGTTCCTTTGGATTTTAATTTAAGTTTTAAAAGTAAATCTTAAATGGTTTTCAGTTTGGTTCTAAATAAAACTTCCTATCAACTTCACACAGGTGGACGTACTGAGGGAATTACATGTAATCTGGAATAATTTATGGAATGGTTGTGAAATATTTCAGCAGTTTAGGTAATCTGGGTTCATATGGCCACATGCCCAAACCCTCTCGTACAAAAATCAGACTGATATAAATGCTCAGAAATAAAATTAAAAACAACAAGAGATAAACATCTGAGACTAATTTAAATTTTCTCTTGCTGATTTAAATCTTTTGTTGTCATCCTGTGGTTTAAAGTGTACTCCAGTTCAAAACATGCTCTCATATTCAGCAACACAAAGGTTTTGACTACATGTCCCCCTCCCCTCTGCTGCCCTCCAGTCTCAGGTCGGTGTCGTTTCTGCCCAGGGTGAAAAGACTGACGACGGCCATCAGAGCTGCCAGCATCATCACAGCACAGCCTCCAAACATGTGTCTGGTGCCGCCTCCACCTTCCCCTCCACCTGTTCCTGAGACTTCCCCGTGGAGCGCCAGTAATCCAAAGCAGGCCAGCAGGTGCAGAGGTAGCCGGAACCAGGCGAGCACCCCGGAACGCTTCTCCTCTGGGATTACTCTGCCCTGCAAAAAGCTAACTGCAGGGAAATACAGACCACAGGCCAGCTCCAGCAGCAGGAAAGCCAG
>SSNS01001549.1:8043-18939 GCA_006937985.1 Aphyosemion australe | reverse complement strand
CACAAAAATCCCTAAAAATGCGTTTAGTAATTATTTTCTGGCCAGATGTAGGGACTTTAGTTCTTCTATTAATCATAATTAAATTGTGATCACTGAAGCCAACACAAACTGACATAGCCTTAGAACACTTTGATTTAGCATTAGTGAAAAGTAAATCTATACATGAAGCAGTTTTTATCCCCACAGCACTAAAAACAATTCTTGTTGGTTTTGTTACCACTTGTACCAAGTTACATGTGTCAGTTATTGAACATAACTTATTTTTTAAAGAACAGTTATTTGAACTCCAATCAATATTCAGGTCACCCAATACATAAATCTCATTATTTGAGTCACATCCTTTATCCAACATATTACAGATCCTCTCTAAACATACTATTGAGGCGTTTGGTGGCCTATAACAAACACAAAAAAGCATTGATTTAGTGTGTGGCAGCTGCATCTCTAACCACAATGCCTCTACACCTATGTAGCCAAGGTCAATCCTAGTTTTAAAGGGTATTTGATCCTCAACATAAAAGGCCACCCCGCCCCATGTATATTTCTGTCCCTCCTATATAATATATATCCATTTATATACAATAAAGAATTATCAATACTTGCATCCAAATGTATCTCAGATAAAGCCAAAACATGTAAATTATAATTCTCAAGCATTCTTGTAACATCCTGGATCTTATTTCTCAGACTACAAACATTCAAATGACCTACGTTTAAACCTTTATTCGAATATTTTTTATCCATCACCAATAATCACACCCAAATACCACTTCTAGTTAACCCATATATGATTAAAGAGATATCAAATACACAAAACAAAAAACACACAAAAACCAACACGAACATACATACAAACATACACACACCTTTTTTGACATTGTTTGTTTGCATCCCCTCTTCCACACACCCCTCAGACTTAATTCTTTAATCTATTTTATGGTTGTCCTTTTCATAGTTAAGCAAACTTATATTTTCACCAATGATAGATTATAATAGAACTCTTTTTTTGAGAGCATCCAGTCTTTAACAAAAAGTCCATACCTCTCCATCCGTCATTCTCCATCTCTATTTTGTTCCTCTGGTTCAATCACAGACTTGAAGTATAATTCTGCCTTGCGATGATCATTAAACCTTCTTGACTCTCCTTTAAACGTCAGGATCAGAGTAGCTGGATGAATAATCCCATGTTTCACCCCAGCGCTCCTCAGACTGTTCCTCACCTCCCGAAAACTCGCTCTGGCTTTTGCTGTCTCCGTTGAAAAGTCCGGAAATATTCGCAGCTTCATTCCTCTAGCCACAAATGCTCTTTCCGTTCTTGCCATTTTCAGAATCTCCTCTCTCATAATCAAACTTCTCAACCTCACCATCATTGCCCGCTGACCAGCTTTATCCACCAGCCCAACTCGGTGCGCCAATTCCACTTCAGGTGAGCGCTGCAGCTTTCCCCCAACCAATTCCTTCAGTAATTCAGACGCATACATTGTTGGATTTCCCTTCTCTGCATCTCAATTCACCCCCAGAATACGTATATTATATTTTCGACTGTGGTTCTCCAAACGATCCACCTTCTCCTTTAGGTCAGCATTCTCTTTACTCAAACTTTCGTTCTTCTCTTCAAGTTGCGTGACTCTGGTGTCCATGCTGTTTAATGATTCCTCCATCGCATCAGCTCTTTTTGCCCACTCAGCCACATCCTTTTTAATCACATCCAGTTGGGGCTGGAGTTTGTCGACAACAACATTAATTTCTTCCCTTATGATGGTCCTAATTAACTCCGACAGCTCCCCAGCATTCACCTTATCAGCCATTGTGATCTCCGACACCTGCTCCTCCAGGCCCAGTTCCCGATCCTTCGTTTGCGTCCTCGTTTTCTTCTTCGACATATCACAAGTCTCTCATCCAGACCATCAACCTTCTCAATTCCTTACTTAACCGTTGAAAAATAGAAAAAAAAAAAGTCTTGTTTTACAACCATTTCTCAAGTTTTCTGTCCATTCATCTGAGACTGGCGTCTCACTCCGCTCCGCTCAGCTTTGACGCATGACGCACTGTGTCAGACACGGAGCGGCTGTACTTCTGTCCCTGAAGTTGGACTTGCGAGATCAAAAAATCATGAGAGAATTTAAGTTGCATGCGTAAAATAACTTTATTTTACAAATGTTTTTAAACTCGCCCATAATTGTTGATATTTTGCTACATGCCTTCTCCTTTTTGGTGCTGTTTTTGTAAAACGGACGTGTGGTGTCATAAATAATGTTGTGATTCTCCTCTGCCAGAGGGCTGTTCAGGAAGCGAGCTATTCCCAAAAACCAGGCACAGTGTGTAAAAACATTCAACTCTTTAGCGCCATACAGTTCAGAGACGGTATTGCAGCTACAGTAGCCCACATACACCAAAAAGGCAACGTGTCAATATCTTCCAGGTTTTACTCCAATGTTCAGGTCTGTTCTTTATAAATAGTATAAACTTGATAGTGTAACTATTTGCCAATCTCTCTAACCTAACCCACAAAAAGCATATAACTAATACAATCAGACAAATAAATATTTTTATTTATGACTGTTATATTAACCTACCAGTCCAGAAGTGTTAGGGTTAGAAGAACTTGAGGTGAGTTGGGGAGTAACTTAACCGCTTGGAGGCTGGTGTCCAGCTAATGGCGAGCGGGAAGCTCATCGTACGCGGCTGTCGAGAGTTGGACGTAATGAGGTTCTGACAAGTTCAGTGTGTCTTTCGATTCCATTGTTTGTTATTCAAACTAACCAAGTACAGCAACGGTGTTTATATTCTCTTCTTAGTTAGTTTGGCAGACTGCATGTTTCCAGGGTGTACTGCTGGCCTTCGCTGTTTCTTTCAGGTTACAACATGTGAAAGTGCACACACAAAATGCTGAGCATTGTATCTTGTGTGTCCCTAAACAGCTACTGTATTTCAAGATGGCACATGATCCATGATCAGTGATCTTTACACTTTATTGATGATAAATCATTCCCAGTGGAAGTTGTTTGAGTCTGATTGTTTCTGTTTTAGGGGCTAAATGTCCTGAACTGAACTCTGATGTTTTCAGCATCTTGTTTCTGACTGTGAAAACTAAGCAGGTATTGATCTCTGTGTGTTACAGACAAGAAGGCTCTTGGAGGTTCAGGTAAGTGGAGCTTTGGTCTCTGATGGGGTTCCTCTGCTGTGTTCTGTCCTGAACTGAAAATCTAATTCTCCTCTCTCTGCAGCAGAGGGACCAGGGCAGATGTCTGCGCAGCAGATGGTGCAGCAGCAGCAGACCTTACAGTTCCAGCAGCTTGAGCAGCAGATCAAGGCACTGCAGCTGCAGCAGCAACAAGCCCAGAACCAGCAAATGAAGAATCATGATGGAGATTCTGATGATGAAAAGAAGGCCTTCTAGTCTGAATCACTCTGTGCAGTTCATCAAAGAACAACATGCAAAAATAAAGGTCAGCAGTTATAGGGAGCCTAATTCTCCTCCCGTTCCGGTCAGCTCACAGGTCTCCTGAAAGAAAAATAAAAAATAATGTGAAAAGTGAATGGGGCAATAAAAGGTGATTTCTGTTCTGCTTTGCCTTACACCTAGCTATATATGTGAATATATAGTCTGGCCATGACTCATGGGGAGAGCTCAGTCATGGGGCACAATCTATGGTTGTCTTTAAAAATATCTCCGCATGCTATTAGAAACAAACATGACATACTCACCGCTACAGATGTTAGTCAATGGGGCAGTCCGCCATACACTGTTGAAGAAGATGCAAATACATTCTTTCTAAATAAAGGACTTAAGTACCTCTGTCTGCTCTTGACTCAAAAAAAACCCAAGTCTAAATAGTCCAAAGTTGATGCCAAAGCCGTTTTAAACGAGCCATCACCATCTTTGTTTTTTCGCTCAGCCGCAGTAACATCCCGCCCACCAAACTGATCGAGCACTGTGATTGGCAAGACACAAGACTGTTGGGGCCTGCTGAGGCTCCAATAAAGCGTAGCTAAACCGACCTGCAGTCATCAGTTTGCTTCTATGGTCTGTCTAGATTTCTAGACTACCATACGCCCTAAATCAAACAAATGCTGTACTTCAGTTTAAATGATGAATAATTGTGTGTGTTTCAATTATGTCTGTCATGTAATTTGAGATTTATTTGATTGTAAAAATGTGTCATTTCAAACACTACAAATCAGATGTCGCATATATGACGTCACAGCAGAATCTCTTCTCCCCCAGTGTAGCTGCTACTTACCTCATGGCCAGATAGTTGTTTTCTCTACGTTTAATGCTCCTTCATTTGTCCTGGAAGAGGGACGCGAATCTCCCTAAACTCCTAGCCATTTTTGTTCTCCTTGTCTGGTTTGATGACGTAAATTTGGTGAGACAAGCAGTTGGAGTCCTCGACCTGTGGCATCAAATCTGTCTTTAAATTTCACAGATCATATGTGAAATCCATGGCACATATCAAATAGTATCAAAAAGTAACTTTTGTCCACCCATGGACTCTCATTCCTTTTTCTTTTTTTTTTGGCATTAGGGGACTGATGGACTGGAAGTAGATAAGCGTGACTTAGGCTCCCTATGAAATGGGGTTAACATCAACATGTAACTAGGGATGCTCGATACTGGCTTTTTTACTAATATCCAATTTACCAATATTTTCTGACTCTTAATTTCTGTTGCTGATATAAACCGATATATGCTGTGTCCCCCTCTCATAATAAAAAAAAACACTTTGGGTTACTAACATCACATTTCTCCTATCATTAATTCTTATATATTAAACATTTTCTGTGCAAAATGAAAACTACTTCATTTTATGTTTGTCTCCAACAGCAGCTGAAACTCATTCTCTCTGTGATGCTAATGTGTGTAATGTATTTTCTCTTTTTCTGTATATTGCAGTTAGTGATAAAACATTTATAAAGATCTTCAGATAAGTAAATCTAGCCTTGGGTGAAGAATCTTGTTTTTGTTTCCGTCGTTTCTTAGCTGTCTAGCTACACATAGCTAAGGACAGCATATGTTCACCACACAGGGCAAAATTCTACTTCACAAGTTGTGCCAAATAAACTAAAATATCTCAAAAGCTTTACCTCAGATCTGTGATATTTTGACATTTTGAGAGAGAAGAGAAGCTGAAGAGTTTGATGTATAATATGTGTATGGTATGTAAATGTCATTAAAAAACTGAAAATCAATACCGATATTTTTTTTGATATTACATTTTAGTACCAATATCAGCCGGTATTAATGGTTGACTGATAATATTGGACATCTCTACATGAAACATAACATACTTCAAATTCAATATAGCTTTTGCCATTGATTATTATGAAGAGTAAGTAATGAATGTACATAATGAAAGTATACTGTAAGTAATGACATAAGACAAATGTTGAAGATGGAACGTTGTTATGAACGGTTAATGTTCAGTGACTAATAACGGATCACTTTTGTCTTCCACCATTTTTTGGATGCAGTGGGACAAGTGGTAGACGGTGATCGAACTGGGGACTCCACTGCCCTGCTGGGGTACTTTAATGCTCATGTGGGCAATGACAGTGTGACCTGAATTCGTGATTTGGAATCGTAGGATGGCCAAGGAAGATCCCGCCTTTCTCACCTCTGATTGGCTACAAGGGCTCTCCTGTGATTGGTTATTTCATTAAGCAGCAAACCGTCTTCCCTCGTTGATGTCTCGATGTCTTCCTGAGTTCTGCCACCAACAGAAAAGCTGTTTTGGGGAGTTTTGTAAAGAAAATACGAATTTAGCGATATAATAATATGTACTCCACTAACCCATCGACACAGGCTGTGTGCCTTACCTGGGTATGAAATATAATAAAACTGCCCTATTTTGCCCAGCTGTGTGCAGCAGGTCTGTTATTCTTCTAGAATAATGAAAACTGGTGAAAAATAGGCCTAAATCATAATCAGCTTTGAATTAAATTTCGATTAAATGATACGCATTATATATAGTCTTTGATTTAAACAGATGATGAGAGATGTGTCCCAACTTGCAAACAGCCTTAACCTATGAAAGTGAATACATAACATAGCCTATAGTAATAAGATAACCCCATGCTTTAGGGCCAACAGATATATAGTCAATCCAACATTGTGATATGCAACAAGATTTATTACAAGTTCACATTTGACATTTTTCAGGGTCTTTTATAGAAGAAACTGAAATTGGTTTGTTGTAAAACAGGACAAAATGGGTTCTTCAAAAAAAACTCAAGATCTGGCTGAAGACATAAAAACCCTGCAGCGAGGGAAGACAGTTTGCTGTTACATGAACTAGCCAATCGTAGGAGAGCCCTTCCAGCCAATCAGAGGCGAGAAAGGCGGGACCTTCCTTGGCCATCCTACGATTCCAAATCACGCGACCTGGATAGGTGTGGTTGTGAGGAATGGCCCAATCTGAACCTGAGAGGTGTTCTGTCATTGAATTTCTGTCCAAGTCACAGTTGGAATCTCAGATTGAGGAGGAGCAAAGTGGTTTTTGTCTTGGCCGTCGAATGGTGGACCAGCTCTTTACGCTAGGTTGCTGGAGGGGGCATGGGAGTTTACCAAACCAGTCCATATGTGGTTTGTGAATCTACAGAAGGTAAATGGTAAATGACTTGCACTCGTACAGCGCTTTTCTAAATTGGAGGACTCCAAAGTGCTTTACTCAACAGTCATTCACCAGTTCACATACACTCATTCATTTATTTATAATGCACATTTTACCACGGTTCCTGGAGGCCATTAGTGCTTTATACTCTACAGCCCTACAGCAGAACTCCTCCAGGCTTGTGTTATTTGTGGAGATAAAACATCAAGGTTGCCATTGCCAAGAAAACAGAGTCAGTATAGAGTCACATTGATGTTAGCCAATACGAGGAGAGATGTTTAAATATCAGGAAATAAGACTCCAAACCCTGTCATCTGAAGCTACTTTTTTCTCCAGCCGACTTGTACTTCCTGAAAGGATGGATTAATCAACATCAAATTGTGAAAGAGTGGTCCAGGGAGCATGAGACATAAGTTTCACACATGGATTGGCCACCACAGAGTTTTGGGGGTGGCACCTGGGGTGGCCAGCCTTTTTGCAGCTTTAGGCTAAATAATCTGATGTTGTTTAAGCAGGGGGGGGGGAGATATATTTATTAAACTAAATTAATTGGATTGAATATAAACTGAGTTCAACTTTTACTTGAGGTGATAATTTATGTTCCAGAATTTAAAAAAATCAAAGAACTGTGGTGAATGCACGTGCTCCGTGCACACAGGAGGGCGGGAAAGTGTGTCACTGGGGCACGAGGCGCTCCCTGCGGTCACGTGGTCCCGTTTTCTGCCGCGTGCGTCCAGGCGGCTTCGCTCGTCATCATCGTGGTGCTGTGTTCGCAGTCTGATGCGCGTGCAGCAGTTGTTCCTCGGTTAGGAGCGGTGACGGGTCTGAGTTTGGATCGTTTTGTAGGTTTTTTTTCTTATCCTGTTGCTATTTCTTCTTGTGATGCGGACCCAAACGGCAAGTGTACAAGACTTTTAAAGAGCGGACGCGTGCGTGAGTTCACAGCAGCTCGAGAGAATGACCACTGCCATGGACACAAACAACAACAACTCAGGTATTTATTCATTTATGTCTCTGCTGACCCGACAGCCTCCTCCATGTCATTCGCAGTTTTAGGCACCAGCGGCTCGCTTTTGACGCCTCGACGGAGTGAAAAATTAACCATCGGTTCGTTACACATTTTTTAAAGCACTCTACCGAACCGCATTGGCCCATTTCAGGTCCGGTCGGGTCTGGAACTGCTGGATAGCGTATTAACAAACCAGTGACAGTCTTCCGGACTCTTCAGACCCTGATCTTGCAGCCCGTGTCCTCCGGTGTCGGTACCGCTTGTGCACATGTCTGTCCGTTAGTCACGTGGACCGACACTGTTTTAGGGAAGTGGGTCAGGATAACAGCGGGTCGCCCGTTTCAGGTGGACCCACCAGCGTGTACGTGCGCTCGGGCCACTTGTTCTGAGATTACTGTTTCACATGGAGCTGCTACCGGAGCCATGTGCGCTTTGTTTTCACGGAGCTCAGCGCGCTCCGATTGGCTGCTGGACAGACTGAGCTCATTACATAATATTTGTCCTCCTCTAGAGCAGGTGTTTGTGCCCCGCCGTCAGAACTGTTTTACATTTTAACGAAGATCATTAATCCATCAGAAATCAAACAGGCAGGGAGTCAGAAGCCTCGGAGTTTCCTGACATGATGATGCGTTTACTGCATCAGGTACATGTGAGTCAAGTAACCGTGAAGGTGTCAGATTTATTCACATGGAGCTCATTCCAAAAGACCAGCAGGTTGAATGTTCACAGTTAGACTTTAAAGTCTGGTTCTGGACTTTAAAATGTTCTCTGATATTCAGAAGCTCTAATGGATTAAATCTGATATTAACAGATGGTTTTAAAATGGTTTTAATTTGAATTAAATTTAGATAATTTAGATAATTATTACTGTATTCAGAATAAAGATATTTTTGTGGGGCCCTGATACCAGCAGAAATATAAAGATCGTGAGGATTCAAGGTTCCATGCACAGTTCTGATCATGTCTTTTACTTTAGATCTGAATCAACAGGCTCTAGCTTATTTTTAATGATTTATTATTTAAATTCAAATCTGTATCTGAACAGACCTTCTATGGTGGTTAAAAATAAACATCCAGCATATTCCAGTATTTATAACTTTTAATGAGAAGCACGCACTTTGGATAAAATCATGTTGAGTAAAACATGAACAGTCTAAATAGACTTTTTACATTCTCAATGTAACGACACTAACAGCCAGCCACAGCTTCTTTCTCACCCCCTGAGTGGGTATACGTGACTCTGGATTAAAGCGGGTTACTGGACCCCTAGACTGGGTCAGGATTCTGGCAGACAGGATTGTTAGGTCAGTTACTCCGATTTTAGACGTTATGATTGTCCAGAACTGTGAATATAAAGGTCTGAACATGTGAGACAAACGAATATTTTTTCCATTGGGGTTCGTCCAGGGAAGGTTCTTTTGTTTTCACTTACGTTTAGATCGGACGTGTGTGTATCCTTCAATCTGTGGTGTGTGTGTGTGTGTTGGTAGTGAATAGCAGGAATGTGAGGACAGCAAACAGGAGGTGGGGCGGAGCTTTCAGCAGCCAGTCTCGTTGTGAGTCTGTCTGTGAGTTGGAGGCACGTGGCCTCGGGGTGTGACCACGCTGAGTGTATGAGAAGGGGGAGGAGGCGCTCTGGTAGAACTCAATGTACTCTGTAAAACTTTATCTTACATCTTAAGTTTCTCCATTAAAATAATTGATAATTGATTTAATGTTGGCTCCTGGTGTGTGTTTTGTGTCACCAGACTTGTGTGTTCACCTGCCCAGATGTGTTTAGTGACCCAGCTGTGCAGCCTGGCTATGTGTGGTGTAACAGCTCAGTCTTATTCTACTTCTAAATCTGATTTAGACATGAGAATCGACACAATTAAACACACAGTAACACAGCAGCCACAGAAAGATGCAGAGCAGCTAGGAGGAGACAGATGAACAAAGACCATTACATAATACCAACAAAAATAGACTCAAACCACCACGGAGAAACACAAGTGAACCAGTTTGATTCAAGTGCACAAAAACACACAAATGGTTACAAAACAGTCACAGACAGCCGATTAAACAAACACAGCAAAAAAAAAAGACGATCACTGAAGAGAAACACAGCAAAGAGACACAGTTACCTCAACATAATCATAGCTCTAAACAGCCTATGAATAAAGGATGGATTTACCACACACACACACACACACACACAGTATCCTCTCGAGTAGGGGTGTGTGTGCTTACGGAGTTATCATGAACATGCTCCTCTGCCACACGTGTTGACTAAAAGCACGGGAACAGCCTCAGGGTTTAAGATGCAGGACAGGGCTGAGCTAAACGTGTGTGTGCGCACACGCATGTGTTAGTCAGACAAAAGGATGGATCTCTGACACGTGCACTTGCACATCTGTCTTCTTAGTCGCAAAAATGGACCAATTTCAGGTTCTGCTGGTTCTTGTGGTTCTGTCTCCAAGTCCTTGTCCATCAGTGCTAGTTAAATTTGCTGTGTCATACAGTCTTCATAAGCTCCTGCATAATACAGACCCCCCTCCCAGCTGTTGTCATGGTTACAGTAGTACAGATCGTACAGACTCAATCTCTACCTCTTCCCAATGCCCACCCTTCACCCCACACTGTCAGCTGGCTCCGCCCCCTCATGCAGAGCCATGTGAGGCTGTTGTATTGAACCCCAGATCAGCAGCTTAAGCAGAACCTTTCTGGTTCTAGACCCGTCCCTCCTGCAGCTGAGGGCTTCATCTGTGAAACCATTATAATATAGAAATGAGTTGGCAATACGTTTCTGAGCGTTCAGATCTGTCATCAGGTGAAAAAGTTACTACCACACTACAACAAATTCACATAAAAACTTCTAGAAACCTTTAATTGCTTATTAATTAGTTCCACCTGATGCATCTCTGCTTGATTTCCATGGTATTTCTTAACACGGTTCTGATTATCTACACATAAACATTGTGACCTTCAGATAAAACCACGTGGTCATAATGTTTTGTACAAGAACATTTTTGTAAACACCAAGCTGTTGGGGTTTGAGTCCAGCTGCTGCCGGTTTCAGCTGAAACTGAATAATTTCGGCCGGTTTAGGTGATGTAATGGGAGTCAGAACCCAGGAGTCCAGCTGGCTGGTTCTGTAAACCCAAACAGCTCTTTTAATAAACTCTTCTCCTTTCCCAAAGGAGGTGTGATCTCCTACGTGGGCTCATGTGGAGGTTCTCCATCTAGAACCAGTCCGGTATCCCTGTACAGTGAGAACTCCAACTCCCAGCCCTG
>SSNS01001548.1:1468-18991 GCA_006937985.1 Aphyosemion australe | reverse complement strand
ATCCTACATTCTGAAGACTCAAATTAGAAAAATGGACCACAACAGAACACACTTCAAAAGAAGGGAACTCTGCTGAAATACACCTGTTACACTACACACGATGATCTTGTTGATTTTTATGGTAAACGCATGTTCTCTATTAAACTTTAGAGCACTGACTCTGGGGAGGAACCTGCAGCGTGGAAAGGAGTGGATGTTGGCCTACTGATTACCACAGAGCAAAATGCGGAGATGACGGCCCAATCAAAAAACATCGTGGATGTGGCTGTTATCCTGGAGGAGCACATTGTTTTGTGTGAGCTGCGAGATGTACCAAATGGTTTTGCAGTGCTGATTGGACTACTTTACTGCCTCAACATCAGTTATCCTAAGGGACTGAAGTACACCTTCGAGGTCATTCAGAAGGTAATCATGGACATTGGGGGAAACACGTGCTCTGCTCGGGTTCATGGACTGCGCAACAAATTGCTTCAGCACAAAGTGTAAATATTCTTCATACCAAGGTAGCCACCTTCTAATTTCTACTCTTGCACATGTTAATACATCCCTGTTCCAGGATATTTGCAAGAGTAATATATTTTCACCTTTTGTTAAATGTTAAGTGTCCTGGTTACACAAGATGACCCACATATGGATGGTTCTGCACGATGAAGTACGTTATTGTAATCCTGAATTAGTAGAGCAATGTTTCCCGTTCACATTTGCAAGGATTTACAAGGATTGTGAACTCAAGTGCCCTGTTAACGTGGGGAAAAAAATGTTTATTCATTTGTATACGGCGCTTTTGGATTATGCTGTATTTACATTCACACACAGCCTTATCAACAGTACATGCAGACAGGGACCATCACACATACATACGTGGATGTTACTGTTGACGTCCAAATAAATTTGTGCACCGACAATTCAGATCACACAAATACGTCACTCACACAACATACTGACACAACACGACATTTCTTCACCACACACACCGGCACAACATACACATCCCTGCCCCACAAACCAGCAGTTAAAACAAGCATCTGAATTTTTTATTTCTTTGTTGAAAGACATGTTAATTGTTTTAAAAGATATTTGTAATCAAAGTAATGTTGAAATGAATGTGTTTTAAATAATTTTTCAAGGAACTACAATGAAATGTAAAGTGTCCTATTAACATTAGACAAAAACTATCTGTTGAGTTTTATTCAAAGTTTTCTTATGTGGCATTTACATAGACGGACACTCGCAGCAACTGCATACAGAGACCACACACATACACACAGTGCACATGTCATGGGTATTGTTTATGCAGTCACACAACATATACATAACACAAATATTGCCACTTGACACAGTGAGTTACAAACAAGCAATTGTTTTTGTTTTGTTGTTTGTATATGTTTTGAAAAAATGTTGCAATGTTTGAATAAATTTTAAGAAATTGACCCAAACCTCTGTTTGGTTGCCTGTATTGTAATGCAAAAAAGTTTCATTTTGATAGCATTTCGACTTGTAAGATTGGAATCCTCTTTTTGATGAATGTTAAATTCCAAAGTTCACTCAACTTAAAATAATTTGTAACCTCGCTGCCTTAATATTTTGATTAAGGCTAACAAATTATTTCAGGTAAATTCAACTAATTTAATAATCAGCCTAACAAATTATTTCAGGTAAATTCAACTAATTTATTAATCAGCCTAACAAATTATTTCAGGTAAATTCAACTAATTTATTAGTCAGGCTAACACATTTTTTCAAGTCATTCCAACTTAGCTGTGAGTGGAAATTAACTTAAATAATTTGTTTGCCTGAGTTAAAGGTTAGTAGAGATTACTTGGATTTTTTTGTTGATGGAACTAAAATATTAGTTAATCTGACTGAAAAAATAAAATTCCATTAACAAAAATATAAGTTATGCGAACTTGATGTTATAAGTTGAACAAACTTAGTTGTGTGTTGACATTACTTGAAATAGTTTGCTAGTCTAAATCAAAATTTTAAGGCAGCGAGGTTACAAATTATTTTAAGTTGAATCAACTTGGATTTTTTTACAGTGTATGTGCTAAAATGACCCTTTACAGGGTTAATGGAATGTCATTCAGACCCCCACCGCCCTCTGGGGCCAGAATATCTGTTGGACTTTAGTAAAATGGAGCTGACATACCTGGTGCTGCAACGTTTCCTGCATGTTTTAGATCATGAACACAGCTGATTTCTTTGATTTAGTAATGAATCGCTCCTGTTGACACTAATGAAGGCTGAGGAGACATTTCAGCAGTTAGATTAAGGTGTTAAAAAGATGAACGCACAGCGAGGAGATAAGTTATACTTTTGGTTTTACTAACAGACACTAGGGTGTGCTAAAAGCAAGCCAAAACTGCATAGAACCCCTTTAGATATTGGTTCATGAGCTGTTTTAGGACTTAGACTTGTTTCTTCTTGGCTCTGTAGCTGACAAGAAGATCCTGGAGATCCACATCCAGACAGAATTATTAATTCTGTCTGGATGTGGTGTGGATTATAATTATATTTTGTCTCATATTATTCTGTCTCATGACCAGCAGCAGCTGAGATGTTTCTGCACACGTTTTTGTTTAACATGCCCTCTTTTAAGTGAAGCACACTCCTCCTCTTGTTTTGACTTTCTTTCTTGTGCTACCCGTCTATATTTCTGTTTGGATGACATTTATCCATCTCCATGCACCTGCAGGAATGTGCACGGTGTCGGATAACCTGTCTCTTTTTTCTCTCATCTTGTCTGGGCTGATGGTAGCTGACAGTGTTGCATGTGTGGCGTGCCTCACGGCAGTGATGCACTTTTTGCACATTTGGAAAGAATGCATCCTCTTGTGCAACATAAGGCCCTGCATGGAGGGAGGGGTGCTGGATGCCTTGTGTTTATTTGAAGATGGACAGATATTTTTTCAGAAATGTTGGAGATTTTGACCAATAAATGACCAGAAGAACTACCGGTACGTGTTGTTCCCTGGAAAAAAGTCCCAGTACGCTGAGAAGTAAAAATTCAAAGTGCCGGTACTGAGTACCGGTGCGTACCGGCCCACTGAGTACCGGTGCGTACCGGCCCACTTAAAGCACTGTGTGTGTGTGTGTGTGTGTGTGTGTGTGTGTGTGTGTGTGTGTGTGTGTGTTCATTGATAGAGAATAATGGAAGTAAATTAATTTTGGGCCAATGAAAACTTTGCTTTGAAGGCAATTGATCATACTAAACTCATCTTTTGCATCCTCTGATGATGCCATGTGGGTCTCTACTGCCTCACATTCCAAACATGAAAAAATCCATCCACCCATTTTCTGTCAGTGTTTGGTAATATGAATTATGAGCCTAAAACAAGTTGTTTAAAAAAGTCCCCGTCTGTGATGTCACAAACAGGGATATTAGGCGTTTCCACTATCTGAACTTCAGAGTAAATTTACAGGAACTTCCCAGCATGCACAACTCCACTTCACCGGACTATTTTCAGGAACTTTCAGAGTACCTGATCTGGAGTAGGTACCTGAAATAGCCCGGTGGGGTAGCTGAGCGAAACTTTTGGTTAACTCACGCTGATTGGTTGTCTCTCAGTAGGAAATGACATCAGCAGACGTCCAAAACTACCGGCATTAAAAAGAGTTGCTTGTGAAGCAGAATGGAAGCAAAAGAAAATTAGCACCGATCGCGCTGCTTTAAAATCGCCATTACTAAACTTACAGCCTTTCACATCTGGTCATCCCAGTCATCAAAGGACCCGATGTCTGATACAGACACTAGCCTACATCAACTGGATCAGCCAGGTCTTTCAAAGTACGCAGCCCTTGGATTTGGACACAGCTGCATGTGTTGCTGGCTAATGACTAATATGTGCAACACAGGATGTGTGCAAATCCAGGGGTTGCATGCTCATGAGTACCTGTCCTCATTGGTCTCTGGAGAACGTGTTCTTCCGTGACCGGTTAGACCAGATGTTAACAGCTGTGAATGTGGACAGTCTAGCCTTAAATAGTCCCATCCCTACTTCGGCAGATGTCCTCCTGTCACCTAGCAACTGCTTAAAGGAAAGCATTACAAAATATGGATCCACTATGATGATTTATTTTATGATTTACCAATTTTATGAACTGTAATTAAGAACAAGAATACAAAAACATAACAGGCCTAATGAAAACGGGAAACTCCTAAAAACACAACCACTTCAGGCTTTTACTTTTCGTACAGTCAGATTTTAATGAACTGACATTTAAAGTTGTACTGCTGCGTCTCTCGTTTCTTCTGCCATTGTTGCCGGTACAGAAATCAATCCCGCAGTGCATCACGGGATTTATAGAGGTGAGAAGACCACAGAGACTACACCGCACCCGTTCTCAAAATCGGGGAAAAGAACGGATTTCAAGACCGCATTCTGAGCATTTTATGAAGTTGTACAGTCTTAGTCGCGGCGCTGTGATGTCACTATTCTTAAAATCTGACCTCATGAGCACGCAACCCCTGGATTTGGAAAAAAGCCACAGTTACATGTCCATGTGGGAATTCAGTTCATGTCAAACATTTTTGTCCTTCAGATAATCACACCTATGTCACTTATCACCTAATTTTTTCTGGCAAACAACATTTCACCAGCATTTATAACACATAAAATCACCCAAACCTAAATATTTAGGATACATCTTTATAAACAGGCCATATATGTGCAAGTAGAAAGTTTTTCAGCTTAGCTGCAGAGATAAAGTCAGGAATAATGTCAAAAGCTCAGAAAGAAACAAACGCACCAAGCTGCGTCTACTAGTGAATCATCAGCTGAAAGGATGGTGGTAAGTGACTTAGGCATGTGCAATTTTCCTGGGACTGTTTGATTGTGCAGCGGTTTTATCAATTTTCTCCTAAAGTCCTTTGACACAACAACTTGCTGCTGCTGGTTGATGAATCCTGCCAACTGTGTTAAGACAGCAGCCAGTAGGTGATGCATCACTTTCCTCCAATAATAAACAGTCTAGGATCATTTACACCGGCATAAGACAGATTTCACCAACTGTTTGTTATCATTATGAATTATTTTTTGTGAGAATCTACATTTGGAAACAATCGTGTGATTATCTGAAGGACAATCTTGTCACATCTCTTCTCCCCAGTTTCTGATCAGTCTTATGTTCATGTTAATTGCTCCCACCTGCTTCTTGTTACCCCAATCACCAGTGTTCCCTGCTCCTCATCTATTTAAACCCCGTCAGTCTTGTGTTTGTTTATTGGTTCATTGTTTCAGTTCATGTCAGTTGCTCAGTTTGTTTATTAAAGCCTCCAACCATCCTCACCTGCCTGCTAGGTCATTCTCACCTGCATTTGGATCCTCAACACAGCGCTCACTTGTGACACATCTATTGTCCCACAGACGGCTAAAGCAGTGATTCCTTCTTCTTTTACCTGAGGTCAGAGTCTTCTTTAGTAAAAGATGGGACATTTCCATCCTGACCACCAGGAAAGTTGTGAGAAAACAAACCAATGGGGATAAAATACGTATTTAAATCTAACCACATGTGCTTGAAGAAGAAGAAATGATCTTCATATAGCGCCTCTCAAGATAAAAGGTGCTTCACAAGAACAAAAAATTAAAAATAAAAAAAGTAAAAAAAAAAATAAAAAACTATAAAATGACAACAGTGCCCAAATTTATGCACCTACCTGATTTTGTTTAAACAATTATTGCACACTTTCATGTCTCAAATATCACTGTGTGTCTCATATGAACATTTTTATCGTAACAACCAATGATTTATACAGGAAATCATAAAAATGAACAAGGCTGCCCAAACTTTTGCACCCTACTGTATAATAAAGTGTTTGTTATAGTTGATGCTTATGTTGTTGGTGAAGCAGATGCTAAAAAGTCCTGTAACGGTTGTTTCATTGAAATTTCCCTCATCAGAATTAAAGTTGAAATGCTTTTTAAATTCAGATTGCGTCGTATCAGCTCAGATCTAAATCAAGAAAAAAGCTGTGCTGACTAAAGATTAAGGCTAGTAATGAGAAAGATGATAATGATAAATGACCCGTACGTGTATAGCACCTTTCAGAGTCAAAGAGTGTGGTGAATTGAGAATTTTGAGTGTCACATGTGAAAGCAAATGACCCCACACACACACACACACACACAAATTTGTCTTTTAAGTCTCTTTTTGGTGTTTTCTTTGGTTTCAGTCTCAAACAGTTTGATTTATTGTTCATTTAACGCTAGATTTTCTAGTTATTGGATGTTTCTGTTTGATCTCTGTTGTCTGTAATGCATCCTTGTTTTCTTCATCCTTGCACATTATTGTGTTTAGTTTTCTTTTTCTGGACTCCCTGTTGAGGCAGAACTTTGGGTTTTGCTTTTCAGTGTTTGATTTATGAAAGCTTCCCTCATCTCTGTTTCTTGCATCTACTACTTCACACTTTGATGCAGTTAACGCTTTATATAAAACATGGAAACTCAGTTAATATACTGTGCATTCTTGCAAAAATAAGAATTAATTGCACATATTCATTTGTCACTAAATTCAACTTCCATTATGTTGCAATCAGACTTTTTTATACACTGGAACTCTTTTTGTTGCAAAAAAGTGAGATAGACCTTAAAATCAAATAAACAGGTGTTTTTTTGTCAGATTGTTGGAAAAAGTTTTTATTTCTCTACTGCTGCATGCTCAAGACAGGGTGTTGAATTTATGCAAAGGATAATTATGATGTATGTTTTGTATTTATTTAGATATTTTTTTACATGATTACTAATGTATGAATTTTATTGGCTGTGACAACACAAGAAAAACATGACCTGGTAATATACGTTCTGCATTTTATTTCCAGCCAAACAAATCATTCAGGGAGAATACAAAACCCTACGTAGTCTGAATAATGTACAAATATCACCAGTTTTTCTCTCAGATGCTTTCAGAATTTATGAATGATTTAGAATTAAGTCAGAAAACCACCTTCCAAGTTAAATATGGTTTTATTAGAAGATAGTAAACCTAGTTTTAAGTGGGTTTGGTAATACAAGCATAATGCCATTCGTTTGCAAGTATGTCTGGATAATTTAGAAAAACTAAAAAAGGGTCATTTAGAGAATCAGATGTGCGTTACTTGATCGAGTTTGAAAATAAACCAAACTGACAAATAAATATGCTGAACTGAGAAACACATTCAATAAAAACAACAACCTATGCAGTAAAATGCACAAACTCATGCAAAAGTGAACCATGTCATTTTTGTTTCTCTATGTAATAAAATATCCAACACCTCTAATGTATCGGCCATATGATTACAGTATCTGTGCACAATCAACAGCTCGTCATGTAGAATGCTTACACATTAAATGTGGAAACCTTTTCCTTAGGAAAAAAGTTTAGAAAACTTTACCATGCAAGACAGGTAACGAGTATCATAAATGGCAAAAGGCTCCAAGGATGTTACAAAAAAATACAATATATATTTTGTTAAAGACACACTTCAGTAAAGCCAACATAATGCACAAAACATGCTTTTTGCATAGAAAATGACAAAAGTAGAAGCCTAAGGATGAAAAGGTTAAAGTAAAGACAACATGAACAATCTTTAGCAGAGACTGTTTAAACACTGTTGAAGTTGCATGTCAGTAAACTCAGTCTGCCCCTAAAACACGGACGCTTCATTCAGTCAGATCCAGGCTCCACGACTGCTCGGTGCTCTGAGTCTGAACTCCGATGCTGGACCTTCGTGACGATGTGCTTTGACTGTCTCTACTCTCCATAGACTCCCTGTTTCCCAGAAGACACTCCAAACTATTGTGCTCTGAGTCAGAGGGGCTGCCCAGTGAGCGAGTGGGCTGTAGAACATCCAGCTGTATTGATCCTGGATCCAGAAAGGAGACGGAAGGCTGGCAGAGTAAAGTAGAAGAAGAAGACACTGGCTGGATAGATGGGTGTGAGTCCTCCATGTGGAAGACAGAGGTATCCCGAGTCGGATTATGAACCAGAGGATGAACAGTCTCATTTGAGGCTTGCAAAATATTTAGAGGGGAACAGGATCTGCTGGACTGGTCCAGTAGGCTATGTGTAGATAAACCAGTAGCAACACTGGACAAAAGGCAAGAGAATTCATCACCATCAGGAGGCTGCAGGCACAAAGTGGGATGAGACTGGCTGATCGTGTTGGGACCAGCACTCAGAGGCCTGGAGTCCTCCCGCCTTGAATGACGTGTTGCACCACAGGAGCCTGAACTGAGAAGAGATGAGCTGGTCCACAGAGGAGAGGTCATGCTCTCAGAGCTACGACACAGACTCACCCTAGGTACAGCGTTGACTGAAAGACAAGAGTTAGTGGATGAGGAAGACGAATGGTGGCTCTCAGTTTGGGATGTAGTTGTTCCACTGCAGCTCCAGTGGGCAGTGGTTGGACTGGTGTGGAGGCAGTAGGGTGAAGCAGATGCTACTGGCGTACCAGTACTGGAGGCTGCAGGAATGCAGGAGGGGAACGAGGTCTTGTGGTGATTTACGGATATGTGAGCCTGGAGGAGACCCAGCATGTGGTGCAGGTTCTTGGTGAGCTCCGATACTTCCTGGTTTAATGTTCCCACCTGTGTAGATAGAATAGGCTTTAAAACACATGAAGATATAACATTGAGATATCCTTTCAAGACAAGTCAAATTGATTTCTAACAGAAAGAGGGGCAGACAGTCCACAAGTAGATTTGAATGGTCAGTTTATTCTTCAGATTGTTGAGTCAGCGCTCAGAGGAAGCGCTGCACAGCAGAAGTGCCCTGCTGATTAATTAATAGTGACTTCAGACAGAACCTGTATCTTGGCATTACAACAACTTTCCCTTTATGTGCTCTCATGTTAAAAGGCTGCACTGGACACAGGAGACACATAAAAATACAATATGATTAAATATATTATTTTTCATCTCAGTATACCCCACACAAGAAAGGCTGTTCATAAAAAGCTTTAGAAATATAACCAAATATAGAGCTTAATTTAAATATCAGGTTTTGTCTTTTAGAGCTCTAAATGGATCTCACGTGTAGCTGAAATCTGTTCAAAAGCGTCATAGACACCAGAAAAGTAAGAAAACACAAATGTGTAAATTACTGAGCAGTGATGGTAGAATCTGCTACCTTGAGGTTTAGTTGATTTAGGCTTTGTTTGACCTCCTCTGTCTCCAGCAGCAGAGTGGCGTTAGCTTTGGTGGACTCTAGAGGAGAAAAGGGAGAAAATTAAATGATTTACTTGGAAAAACTCAGCAAGGCCCTTTTACAACACTTAGTGTAACTGAGTCGAGACCAGATGATGCAACGCATGTTTACTGAGTGTGGGTTATCCCCCTCTGTGTGGAAGCTGTTCACCAGGAGAACACCATTAACACTTTGGGAGGAGGAGTCTCATGATGTTTGTGAACTGAGTTTTGTGTGTTTTGGTGATTTTATCATTTCGTACTGAAAGTTTGGTCTTTATGAATTCACTTTCAAAGCTGGGCTAATGCTGCTGCAGCACCTGGTTAGCTGCTGCTGGAGTCGGTAGGGACTTATTTAGGACGATGACAACACAGTAAATATTTCAAACTGAGTGAAAAGGGAAGGAGCTGGAGCACACTTGTCAGTCCAAAGGTTCTAATAGATGCAAGTAGATAGAAAATATATTTTTTTTACTTGCATCTATTAAAAGTTTTGGACTGACCAGTGTGCTCCAGCTCCTTCCTTCTTCACTTAGTTAGATGTCCCTCAGCTGTGCAGCACCCGCTCTCAGTCGGATGATGCACAGAGTCCTGTGACATAAGTAAATGTTTCAAATTGCCAGCTCACTTCAGAAAACCTGAATTAAAAATGTCCATTGCTGTTTTTGGATATTACCTGCACATTTTTCTTTGCAGTTATAAAATTCACTTAATTTAGAAATGATGCAGCTAGTTAGCGGTAGCATAAAAGACTCAAATTTTATCTTTAATTCAGGAAATCTGACCACAAATTAGAGTTTTTAATTTTAAATTGGGCACACCAACTTGGAAAAAACAATTGTTTTGTCGTAAACGGACCAGAAGTGTTCTGTAATTTTTCCTGGTAAAAAAAAATGTAAGTATTAATTCTATAAAAGTGTAAAGGTGTACTCCTTGGGAGACCCTTGCATTTCTCAAACACATTTTAAGAAAACTGAAACAGTTATAATCTGATCAGAAGACTGCTACTGAGAGGATCTGCACAGCTGATGAGTAAAGGAGACCTGTTGGACCTAATCTGACCTGAACTCAGCAGAGACCCTAGAAGGATTGTTATCAGTGAACCCTGCTCTGACCTCATTTATCCTTTAACATGTTCTCTGACTCTTTGGACACCTGGCTGTCATTTCACTCTGCTGTGCTCTCAGGTTTCCTCAGAAGGAGGCAGCACTGTCCTGTTGAATCCACAGTTTCATCTCTTCAATGTACCTCCAGCCATCTGGCATCAAGGTCGCCCTCACAGCTGGAGGCCGTGTGTCTTACCTTGGCTGTTGCCACCTGTGCTGGTGTTAGACGCGCTGTGCTCCATCGTGAAGTTGAACGTGTGTCCATTATCTTCAGTGCCATCGACAACCCTGTTAGGAGGGGGGAGGAGGTGGGGAAAGTGGGTTCATGTAACAGTAGATGTTTTTCAATTATCATCAGAGCCACAAGATGAGCCACGAACGTGCCATGAGAGCTGCTGTTGGCAGGGACTCATGGGTTTAGACTTGACGAGAGGATTCCAGTATGGAGGGAGAGAGACACCCGAGCCTTATGAACCAACCCTCACTCATGTCTAGAGCTTATTGAGTGATACATTAGAAAAACAGATAGCTGGGGCAGGAGGATAAGGTGCTCCCGTAACGAAATACAGAGACATCTGGTGTGATATGCAATGCAAATAGATCTGTCTGCATTAAGCACATGATGCAGGTTTCTGTAGCAAGGCCTGGGGAGTCCACTGCTGGATAAAAATGTCTTCTGAAAATTTAAAAAAGTAATACTCTGAAAATAAAAAATCCTTCCTAAAATTTTGAAAACACTATTTCAGTCAATCATTTCACCACTTTAATAATACTAATTGATATTATATTTTATGTCACTGGAAAGCCTTATTTGTCTCTCACCGTTTTCAAATCTCGTTTAAAGACCTATTCTTATGGCTTCTGGCCAGTGACTCTTATCTTCTATATCTTTTTATTACTTTGTACTGAATGTCTTTTATTTGGATTGATGCTCTTGTTTTACCTGTTTTTAACGAACGTGCCCTGTGCAGCACTTTGGTCAGCTTTCAGGCTGTTTTTGAAATATGCTATAGAAATAAAGTGGTATAGTATGGGTAGTTTTGCACTCCAGTAAATATGAGAAAACACCGCTGGGCTGCCAGGGGTGCACCACTCACTGATGTTTGACTGGCACCTGATTTGGGACCTAACTGACAGCACTTGTGTGCGTGGGTCCTGCAATTTTGTTGAGTTTGTATCTGCTCCAAGCATCGACATGTCACATTAGTTTCTTAAGGATAAGGGCAGTTCAACAGGCTAACTGGAAGCTGGTGTTCCACTATAAATAATGGCAGCAATATTTGGTGTCAGCTCTGGTAACACTTCCAATATTTGGACCAAGTTTCAAGTGTCTGCTTATGTTTGAAATCTCAAATCGGTCCTTCGTTAGCAACATTAAGTTTGCAAAGCTGCAACAAAATTAAACTATGCGATAACTTATCATACAATTAATATTTAGGTAGACGTAGCAAAGCAATTTAAGTTAGAAAACGAAGCAAAATTTGCTCAGATGGTTTGCCTCTGACTTTGGATTTGAACCAGGCTAGAGCTGATAATCACGGTTATTTTGATTAAAATTGAGATCTCGGTTATTTAACTCAATCTTTAATTAGCGTTGATAAAAAAATTTACTGAACACTAACGGTCGTTGTTAAACATTGTTGTTTTGAGGATTCCAGACATTATTTGTAATTGAGACAGATTTCTCCTGTGGGAGTCAAATAAAGCGGTGCCGTAGGGGAGTGTGTGCAGTAGCGATGCAACGTGTAGCTCAGATAGATGAACTACTATAATTTGTCAGCGTGAGTAATTGGAGGTGTGGCGTGAGAGATCGTGCAGGCAGTCAAATGCGCGTGGCTCATGCTCATTACGTGAGAGTTGGCAGCCCTGATAAAATAAATATGGCTCGCTGCATCTTTAATTTATTTTGCTTGTAAAACAGCTGGATTTGTGACTGGGTGAGATCTACTGAGAAAGGTTTAGGATTGGTCAGACGTTAAAGAGGAGCAAATAATCAGCTCATTTTGTTTTAACTCATTCACTGCCAATGACGACTTTAGTCGTCATTTGCCTTTTTTTACAGGGCGGGCGTCGGAGCGAGCCCCCGCACCGTGAGAACAAACATCACGTGTCTAAAGCGGATCTGCATCCGTGTATGTCACACATCACGTGATCAGGAAGCGGAAAATCAATGAATTACGAGTTTGTTTTGGGACACTGCTGTGAAAAAAACGATGCGCCGAACCGGAAATGCGTCTGGAGCGGCGGTTGGGCACCAGATTTTGAACGAACGGATAACGCTAGAAATACGGCGATTCATCCAGATGTAAGAAGTGAGTCTACTCTTTCGTTTGGTAGTTTTGGCGTTTACATGATCATAGAGCACAATGTTCTGTGACTCTTCAAAAAACAGTAAAAACGCTCAAAAACGCTGGCAGTCAGGGGCTTTCTGAGCAGAAAACGGCTGGCAGTTAATGAGTTAATGATCGTCATAAACTTAGATTTGAAATCTCTTAATTGACCAGCTCCAAACCAGGTCTAATCAAAGATTCAAAGACTGGGCAGTAAAGAGGATTTAAGCTAAATGGACATTATTCAAAAGCAGATTTTTAAAATATTTTTAGGACCTGAAGGAGGAATATGGATTTACTAATGAATATTTCTTATCTGCAGTTGCAGGATTAACTCCATTATAGTTGATGCTGTAATGCAGACGTGTAGAGGGAAAAAATCAAGTGTTTATATGAAACTCTGCTCACAACATTATACATTAGAATGAATGGTAGAAGGATACAAAGACTCAAGTTACAACAGAAGAATGGTTTATCATGTGTAGGGCTCAACATAAGACTTAAACCTCTACAGTATTGGAGACATTTTTGAGGAAAACCCTAATCTGCTTCTTTATCGCTCCTAAAATAAGGTCCAAATAAGTCTGATTGCAATCCTTATGCTGGAGGGAACCATAAATTATAATCCCTTTGATCTACTGTTCACAGCTCTTCCACACAGAGCAGAATCATTCAGGAGTGGAGGGGCTATAATGACCTGTCAGTGAGTCTAATTCAGTCCAACTGAACACTTGTGGGATCAGCTTGTACATATTATTTGTATTAGAGTGACCAACTCCACCATCCATGCTGGTTGATCCTCAACAACTCCTGGTTGAGGACTGGGATGCTATTCTGCAGTAAAACTAGACCAGATTGGTGACCACTTGAGAATCGTCCACATGCCACTCAGGCAGTGTGAAAAAAATAGAGTTAAAACAGCCAAAACGGCTGTTTTTCCTGATTATTGTGGGAATGTGCAACCATCCAAACCACATCGACCCAGAGTAAATACCAACAGGAAAGTATCTCGGGGAATTTTGGCACATTTTAGTGCATTACCCACACATTTAGCTGTGCTGCTTATTCTACAGATACAGGATTCTTTCAAGTTGTACCTCAATGATCATGGTTAAAAAAGACACGCCACTTGGTGATAAATAAAAGACCATAGCTATAGTCTAAAAACAGACGCATGCAAGAAAAAAATAGAATAAATCATCATTCCGTCATAATTTGATCGTCGTGTTGAAGGAGGCTTCTAAGAGAGACATGAAATAAAACGGGTAGGACTGTTTGAAAAGGGCGAATTAGCACAGTGGTCAAGTTAATGAAGCAAACCAGGGAGCGATCGGACAAATTTGGGAAAGCAAATTTCAAAAGCAAGGAAAAACATCTTTATACTCATGAAACGCGTCATCAAATATTCATCAGTAATTTTACATAAGCTGTACTGAATAGTCACATAATAAATATACATCATTAGTTTCTATGTCCATCTCCGTGTTTTATCTGTACTTTAGTTGTGTTTATAAGTGAAATGTGTCAGATTTACCTGGGACTAAGATCCGGAGGTGCAAAAAATGTGACGGTTGGGATAGGCAGCTTTGAAGGCTTTAGCTCAGTTCCAGAATCTCCGTGGGCCGAGGATGAGGCCAGACTCTGGACTGATGCAGGAGAACTATGCTCTTTTTTTGATGGTGGCTGAGGGGAGGAGCTCTGCCCAAGGAAGCCACGGCTGAGGTTTGGTGAACGGCAGCGTCGCAGGGCATTAAACTGCCGCAGTTCATCCCCAAGCAGGTTCCCCAGGGATGTACGTCGAACGGGGCTGGCAAAGCTGGGCAGCAGGAGGTTGCGTCGAGAGCGAAAGGCTGGAGAGGGGTGAAAAGACTCGTCAGGGTTGTCAGTCCTTGTCTCCACAATGGAGGGGAGGTTGGGTTCCTGCTACAAAGGAGCACAACAAGAGTTACAAACTGAACATTTCCTACTAAACAAAAGCAAAACACTGTTAATTTTTGAAAATATGTTTTAAAAAAAGCAATGTCTCAGAACAATGTTGCTAAAAATAAACATCAGAACGTTAAAATGCCACATTATCAAAGTGAATAAAAGCATGAACCAGTTTTTAATCCAGATTTTAATGATTGAATTAGGGGCACTGCTGCATTTCCATAAAGTGAGCGTTGTGACCTTTGTCGTACAACAGCAGGAAATGATGTGTGATGAGAATACGGCACTTAGCTGGAAAAGTAGCTCACAAGATTTAGGAGAGTTACCGACCCAGATAGTGAGCTAATCCTGGGTCTGAACTGCTGTCTGTGCTAAAAAAGTTCCAACCTGTAGGGGAAGACCTCACTCACAAGCCCTCAAACAGAGCTCAGCAGCAGGACAGAATGTCCCAGAAAAACAGGAGGGATTGCCTCAAATGAGGCACACGCTTCTATGACAAGGTGACATTGACATGCAACAGCTGTGTCATGGTGCTGCTGACTGTGACTCGACATAGTTTCAGTCAAAAGGAGCCTTTATGTAACACGTTTTTATAACTTAATGTGTGCTGAACTCACGTGGAGAAGTTTGGGTGACCTGGAAAATCTGCTGTGGCCCTGCAGCAGCAAAGAGGAAATACAGAAGATACAATTAAAGCAGACGTATAGTGAAAGATACTCTGATCACAATTGAACCACTTGACCATAACCTTAACCCTAGAAATCCCTTCAATTACAACTGCAGTGAAAAACGTCTTCAAAGCAAACTATTATTTGTGGTTATAGTTTTGGAATTGTTTTGAAAATAAATGGTAAATGGCCTGTATTTGTATAGTGCTTTTTAGGGTTCTACAACCCCCCAAGGCGCTTCACAACACAATCAGTCATCCACCCATTCACACGCTGGTGATGATGAGCTATGATGTAGCTACAGCTGCTCTGGGGCGCATTGACAGAGGCGAGGCCTGCCATACGTTGGTGCCACCGGTCCCTCCAACCACCACCAGCAGGCACAGTGGGTTAAGTGTCTTGCCCAAGGACACAACAACAGCATTCTCTGGTGGGAGCCGGGATCAAACCTGCAACCTTCCGACCTACTGCAGCGGTGTACATTATTAATACTAACTCAAATAGGTTAGCATGGTTGCTAGGTAAGTGAAGTAACATTTATTTATAAAGCACATTTCCCAGGTAAAAACCACAAAGTGCTTCACAACAAAGTGAAAGAATTTCAAGCCCAGATGTTGGAGAAACAGATAAAAGTAAAGGAAAAGTTAGCTAAAACTAACAAAGAAACAAAACAAAAAATAAGTTTTTAAAAGCAAAATTAAAACGCCACGTCTTTTAAAGTTTACTAAAAACAGAGAGGATACATGGTTAGCCCTGGTTGGTCATGTTTGTTAAACACAGGCCAGGTGACCCCTGACAGGATGGCTGAGCCAATGACTTCCTACTGGTTGATTAGGGTGTTGACAAGGCTGATGCTCCTCTTCCTCACTCCTCCACTACCCAATAACCACATGGACTTTTGAGTGTGATTCAGTTGTTTTTTGATGCTTCTGCTGATGTCATTGTCCTGAACTTCTATAGCTCTATGAGCTCTGATAACCCTATGTAGTGCATCTTACTTGCTTGGACTGCTGCAGCAGTGTCATTTCTTTACTCTAATTCTCCCTTATTTATATATTATTTTTATTCTTCCCTTATTTTATATATCTGAAAGTTGGCAACCCTAGGTATCTTCCCTGAGATGCTTCTGCCCGAACCGGACACCCGTGGTGCCAGAGGAAACGAGATAGTGCTAAACACTATAAATAAACATTTGTTTATCTGATGGTCTGGGATAATCGCTGAAGCAATCGATTTGTGATTGTATGAATTCTTCCTTCTAATTTGGAAAAAATAGCCTCTGACATGACAGCCTAGTGCTTCAGTTCCTCACACGCTCTTTGATGGAAGACAGCACAAACATTATTGAAACAAAATAATGAGTTTTTAAAATCAATGATGAAAGGAAATTAAGCAACACATCAGAGGGTGGTGGGTCGTAAAAGACACAAGGGAAAAGTCTTTGAGGCTGTTAGGAAAAGGACAAATTCTCCTCATGAGGAGAACTAACCCCAACGGCACCAAGTGATGTGACTTTAACAGTTATTAATAAACAAATGCAACAGCAGTTCCACATAAAGTGGGTTTGTCTTTAATAGGCAATCAAAAACCAGAAGGTAAAAGCAGAAAGTAGGGCTTGATAAAGCAAAAAAAGTACATCAAGAGTTTAGCCAAAATCTAGCAGAGGGCTGTCTATGAGCTACAGCTACTAACGTACGGTGTAGACAGTATATGATCATCTGAAATCGTTCTTGTAATGTCTTCGCTGCAGTCTCAAAGGCTGGTATCTAATCTTAAATTTAAAGAGCACGTCTCTCTGGTCATACTAGCTAGCCTCATCATTTCACCTGCCTTCCTCCACGTGTGGATCATCAGCATTCCTTCTTATCCCCACTACTGACATGACTGACACTCAATTTGATAACTAACTTTGATGGGATTCCAAGCATATCATGCCAGGCCAAGAAGTCAGTAGACTGTTGGTCACTTATTGGCTAGAGGATGAAGTGACCCTCACTCTCCTGAACTTCTACTTCCGCTAACTTTTCTGGGTCTCTTCTTTTCGAAGTCTGACAAAAAGCCACAGACCAAGCAGAAAGTTCAACATCACTACCATGTCCTCCACTGCTGTGTTTTTGTGTCGCATACCGATCACCTCGTGCTACTGGGGTCCGCCCCGCTATCACAAGCCCAACCACTAGAGCCATTTCTCAGTTGTGGCGCTGAGTAGGAAAAAGGCAATTAGACTCTACAGTTCTGGCCTCGATTAATCTAGACTTTTAAACAGATATTCTGTCTCCATTCAAATAAAACTACCATTACAATTAGAATTTGCATTCCTTTTTCAGGG
>SSNS01001547.1:0-19018 GCA_006937985.1 Aphyosemion australe | reverse complement strand
GGGGACACGACCAACACATTCACTTTGGCAGAGAACTGTGATTTAGCATCTTTTAAAAGTCGCAGCCTGAATGTTTTTGGCCAGCCGCGTCTGTCTGGAATGTTAAAGCAGCTCACGTCGCTCTGCCTCCAACATATGCACATATTTTCTGTCTTATTTTTACGCTCTAATATTCCGGTCATACATTAACCCACCCCTTTCTGACTTGTCTTAGCTCTTTATATTATGACCTGTAACAATAACTAGACGCGTTCAAGGACATTGCTCTGTTTAAATTAAAGCAGATGCCTTTTTTAAATGTAAATTACACAATTATGAAGCGGTGCACCTGCTATATGTGGCCTTTTATACGTATTCTAGACATTTTTTTATGTCGCTTACCCCAGATTTTTCTCTTTTGTAAATTCATTGATTAAAGAAAAAAGGCTCTCCAAACCAACCTGGCCCTGTATGAAAAAGTAATTGCCTTCCATGTTAAATTATGAATAAACTGGAATTAACCAAATTATTTGGAGAGCTGAGTTCAGCTCCATTAGCCTCTCCCTGGTCTGAACACTGCCAGACCTGTAGTGGTAAGAAATCACTTCAACAGACCTTGGCAGGTAACATGAAACAAACTAAAAGATCTCAAAAGTAACTCATCATACACCTTCATTCTGGAAGGAGCTGAAAGCTATACCTAAGGTTGCGTCTTGTTCAAATACTCGCTGATGCACTGCACGTAGTACCGGAGTGTTCCAGTAGGGGGCACAGTAGAGAACTCAGACCGGATAGAGTCCCGGGTTTGTGGGTACAACCAAAACAAACATGGTGTCAATAGAAGAGATCAGTAATTTTGACATACTGATATATGATAGCGGCGATATCGCAGAAATGAAAGACCTCTAAACCAGAGACGGTGTGAAAATGGTGGGTATGTTTTGCTTCCCCCTACTGGTCACTTGCATTTTGCAGCTTACGAACACATCACGTTAATTTCAGAGGACGTACAAACGACGTTTCAACAGACGCAAATTACGCAAGGTAACCATGATAACCACACGTAATTAAAAGCAAGTATATTCCGGCCCTAATTCTATGCACAAATAGTGTTATAGTGCTAAAGGGGGGCTGCATTTTTTTGATATGTTCATGCTCAGACACACTTGATTCTGAATGCTAGATTATCTTTTCAGCCTTCACTGGGTCTTGCAAGAGCTGCTAATCACTCAATTTAATCAAATCTGCAGAGTTGAAATAGGGAAACATCTAATCCAGCACTCTCAATAGTAACACATCCCTGCTAACGCCACAACAGGCTAAAACAATAGTCTGATAGCGAAAGGTTGACCGCTACACTAATCACTTAGCTCCATTACACAAAAGATAAATCCCGTTTTCCTCTTTCACCGTTAGATTGAAGTTTACAGGCTGACATTAAAGGTGAAGTGGTCGATGTTTCTGAATTTCAGGGAAGAACCGCCCTCTCCACGTTGCGCAACACTCTACCAGGGCCTGTTTACAAGCAGCTGCTGGCCGTAATGTGTGATTGTGAGGCCGTAAAAATAGCATGCCGAACGTTAGCTTACCTCTCGAGCAGAAAACCGCCGACAGCGTTGTCTGTGGGGAGCCGAACCGGACCGCGTTTGCCTCTTCCTGGTTTCTGTGAGAGCGCAAGGGTGCACGGAGTGCGCATGCGCAGGAAGTGAAAACTAACCCAGGATTGGCTTCACCAGAAGTTTACAGTTATGCCGACCAATGGTTTAGGTGATCCACCCAGAATAAAAAGATTGTATGCTTCACCTTTAACTCAATGTGGGTTGAGTTAGCATGCAAGCTAGGTTGGTGCGCTAATGTGCATCAGCGTGTCACCCTGCTGTGCTGGGAACCGGGGCGCATCTTGTTAATTCACAACTCCTTCTTGTGTTTCTACACTACTTTACTTGTCAAACTCTCCTGGCTCGTGTCATGATTCATTCTGCTGTAGAGGCCAGGGGAGGGACTACGGGGAGATTTCAGTTATGAGAAGATTCATCCATCCATCCATCCGTCCATTATCATCCACTTATCCGAGGTCGGGTCACGGGAGCAGTAGCCTAAGCAAAGAGGCCCAGACTTCCCTCTCCCCAGCCACTTGGGCCAGCTCCTCCGGGGGAATCCCAAGGCGTTTCCTGGCCAGCTGAGAGACATAATCCCTCCAGCGTGTCCTGGGTGTTCCTTTGGGTCTCCTCCCAGTTGGACCCACCCGGAAAACCTCACCAGGGAGGCGTCCGTCTACTTCATATAAAAAAACAGGGTCAGATAGTCAAATTTATGCATTTCTTGAAGTTATTTTAGAAATTTTAAACGACATACCACAGATTTAAGGTCAGAGGTTGGGATTCAAGACTAAGTAACAATAATAGGCTAATAATAATACTCTTATAAATTTTCTGCTTGATGCCTTTGATTTATGTTTGTCATGCTGTATGTGAAGCAATACCAATGTATGAAAGGTGCTTTATATATATTGACTGAATGATTGATTGTTTGATTGATCATCTGTAAGGGGGAAAATATTTTTTTTAATGGCACTTTTATGCTTTACAAACACTAATATTCAGCATCTAAGCTGAGTGAATCTCTTTTCTTTGCTATACCAACTGTGCAAAAACCTTATTTTCCACGTCCTACAGAAGTGGTCTGGACCAACAAATGCTGTATAGACACGCTCTGCTCGTCCACGCGACTTTGATTGTTTGCAGGGAATAATCACGGTCTGTAGAACAGGTTGAGGATGAGCGTTCTACAGCAGGATGGTGTAGCTACACATGGCTGAACAAGGCACGCTAGATTAGATGATCATAAGTGGATTACAACGAGGATTTACCCAAGCTGACACATGTGCAGACTCACACTAAGTTACTGGGTTTTTGGCATCGAACCTCTACCTCTGTTCTGTAATTTAACTTTAACCCAATTATTTTAACGCCTTGTTTGTATTTTTTGCCTAAACAGATTATAAAAGTCAAAGGCCCCCTCATAACAATTTTACGTTATCTAAATTTTGAAAGTGAAAAAAGGTTGAACTGTCTTTTGTTGTATGTTCAGTTGTTAATGTTGTCACACTGCCCAATAATAATAATTCAGCTACTACCTCAGGCTGACTCAGTAATTAACTGTGCATTATGTGAGCAGCAGCTGCTCACTCATTCTGTGTTATTTCAGGCTAATCGTGGTTTTGCTCCACATTCACACCTACAGTCCTCCTTTTCAATAGTTTTTTTAATTTAAATGGTTGTTGACATTTCAAAGACAAACTATTAATAGTATAATTTGCAGATTATGTTGCTCGAGAAAATATGTAATTTTGTTGCAAACCTATAAAATTAACCGTAACATTTAAAATCATGCTGGCAGTTAATTGATAACATTTTTGTTTCATCTATCACTTTTCTTTAAACTTGAAATAAATCTTGATGTATAAAATTACTCACTGAGCTAGAAAACACTATCCAGTTTACATTTTAAGGAGACTGCAGGCACTGATTTACAGCAGCAGGTGGCAGAGTTTCAGAGTTTTAATGATTAGCAGAAAGAAAAAAAATGATAGAAAGCATTTAAAGGCCAAAATGAATGATATCACTGTAAAATCACTATGATGAGCATAAAATATGTAACATCAGACCTATTTAGAATAACTATGGAAGCAGAAAAGAGCTCTGATGGTTGAAAATACAGCCATGAATATAAATAAATTATTGGATGCAGCACCACAGAGCATGTGGGGGCCAAAACTGAAAATAATAGAGCTTTATTTTTAATGTTCATCATACACTGCCTGTTTGTTTTGCCCTTGTTCTGCCACCATTACCTGACTTTTTTAAAACACCAATTCAAGATGGATGTGGGTGTAGCTTTCAGGAGGGGCAAAAATGTTGTGTAGAAGGCAAGAAAAAATAATAAAATGCATTATTGTGAAGAATTATCACTTTTGTTTATATTTTTTGTAAACGTTTGGAGGCAAAATTGAAATAGAAATAGAAATTTAAACAACTGTACAGTCCTATGTGGAAGTTAGGTCTATTCATGAGAATTACTGTAATATATATAATTTGTGAATAGGGCTGGGTAAATGGCCTAAAATCATATCACGGTATATTGAGGAGTTCACCTGGATAACGATAAATGGACGATAACTACACGAATGCGCAAAAACAAAAGTTGTCCACTAGATGGGGCTGTCACGTGTATTACGCTGAGTCACGTAGTCATGTGACTCGAGGTGGTACAGCTTCTTAAAGGGACACGAACGTCGCCAACCTACACACATTTTCTCACTTTTTTAAATTATTGAATTTATTGACATGGGAAAAGTTTTATTGGTTTTATGTGACACTTTACTTTCAATTTTTTACTGCCCAGAAGTTTCATTAGGTTTTTGAAAACTTTTAATATTTACAGTAAATATGGCTGAATCTTAAATACACAATACAATCTGGTAACAAACTTGAAATATCAAATGCATGTAGAAATGTTGCATACACATAGTTGTGGGCAGACACAATAAATTCCGATTTTCTTTTGAATTTATCTGTGTAAAACTCTTACTTGTAGCAATGGGGCTTTTATTTTGGAATCTGTACAGATAAAAATAAAAGCAATGGCCAACCAACCACCTCGATGTTGTTTCCAAACGAAAGAGTCTACTAATGTGGGACAAATTACATAAGTCTTGCATCCAACATCATCTAAAAAACAGCATGATGATTTAATTATTTAACCATGAGTGATAAAACTTTCATCTCCCCTCTCTGGTGAACACATTCTGTTACTGAGGTAAAGCTAATCTCCCACCCTTTACATGAAATCCAGCCATTAGTAAGTCCTAGTTTCAGTGTCAGGAGATAAAGTATAGCCCTTCTTTTCTTCTTAAGTTCAGAAGTTATTTGTTTGTCTCACTTCTTCTGCACTGATCCTTTTCCTCTTTCATGCTTTGAATGTTATATCAGGTCTTGCTCTGCATTGCAGCTCAGCGGCACGACTGCTGAGAGGAGAGATTCATTCACAGCTTTCCTTTCTACCCCTTGGAAACTTTTAGAGAGCAGTCGTATTTTTATTGGCATCCGAAAACCAAACAATAGCAAGACAAGGAAAGCCTTGTCTCCTTATTCCCATTGTGTGTTTTTATGGAGATACACTTAAGTTATAATTTCAAAGCAGAATAAATTCTCTTTGCAAACATCTTGACTGTTATTTGTCATTTTAACTTAGACGTTAAAACGGTTACGGTCTGTTTTATCAGAAAGCTATTTCAGTGAGACGTGTTTCATCTGCAGATGGTAAATAGACTCGTTTGACATTGAGACATGAAGGAAATCACTTGGTGCATGAGTGGAGCATCAGTGTGAGTATATGTGTTTTCTGGGTTAGCAGAGGGTGCTTTGGTCCTCGAATTTCCCGAGTTCTTGATGAAATATGCATCCACATAGCATGTACAGCTGATTAAAGTGTAGTCAACCTGATAAAAGATCGCCCGTACAGCTGATCAATCTTTGCCTGCACAAAATTGCCTAAATCTAGACAGTTTTGCAGACAGCAAGTTAGAATTTGCTCTGGTAGCAACTTAGAGTCTTACAAAGTGTTTGTGGAATGCAAAAAGATTCCATGTGATTGTATGAAATGCTATTTTCAATTGTTCTTTGACCAAAACAACTATAATTCCACAACAAGTTACTCCGACTTCACACTGGAGGCATCAGCGGCGCGGAACGGAAGCGGAACGTCGCTCCTTCAATTAGATTCCATTATAGTCTATATGAGTTGATCCACACTGGCTGCAGAAATTTTCAGGTGTGTCCCAGAAGCAGCACGCCGTGCCACGCCACGCCACGCCGCCTGCACCGCTTAACCTCTACTTCACACTGGAAGCATCAGTGGCGTAGAATGGCGGCGGAATGTCACTGCTTCAAATAGAATCCATTATAGTCTGTGGGGGTGATTCAAACCAGCCGCGATGCGGAAAATTTTAGACGTGTCCCAGAAGCTGCATGCCACGCCACGCTGCTTAGTATAAGATTGTGTTTTAGCCGCTTCTGGGATGCGTCAATTTCCGCAGTTAACATAGGGCTAGACATGAAATTACACACGGTTTCGGTGTAAAACGTATGGTAATTTTCAAAATAAAAGTCTATTGCAGTGATGCAATTTCATATCTATGTAGATTACGTCTATACGTGTAACCTAACGGGTTATTTACTCCCTGCATCGTTGGAGAAGTGCAACTGTGTTTTTCATAGGTTTAATCCTGACAGTGAAGAGGAACAACATTATATATGACATCAAACAGCGATGTCAAACGTGGTTTCCTTCTTTTTGGTTTAATGGTGGATGGCATAAACAAACCATGACATTTGAAGTCTCAAGAGATTTTGTGATTTTGCGAGTCCGGCTGAGAAGCCGTTTTGCGGCTGAGATTCTTCTTTGTGTGTACTGGCACGCAGCGAAACTCACGAGTAAACCGTCCCGCTGCCGTTCCGCAATGCTGCCGTTCCGCGACGCTGATGCTTCCAGGGTGAAGTAGGGGTAAGATAGGGTTGGATTGGATCTGCAGCTGAGACTCTCCTGGTGTGGATTGGCGCGCAGCGAAGCACGCGAGTAAACCGTTCCGCTGCTGTTCCGCGCCGCTGATGCCTTCGTTTAAAGCTGGTGTGAAAAGTAACAGATGGATGGTATGCATTTTTCCAGAGTCCCTCTGTTAATTAATTCAAATCAGATCCATAAGTTTATTGGTTGTCATTTTACATCACTTTTACACTTGTGATTGCACCTTTAATTGTTTGAATTTATTGGATTTTTTTTATTGGTCATTTATTTCAGTTTTTGTTTTTTATTTATTATTATTTTTGACCCCCCCCCCAGCTATTCTCTTTTCTTTTTTAACAAGCTAGAATTTATAAATTCATAAATGGATTTACTGCTGTGTGCATCTGCTTGTGGGCATCAGCGTGTGGTTATTAGTTCTGTTGTATTGCAGTGAGAAGATTTGTTTTCTATAGCTGCGTCTGAGCGAATAGGACAGAGGTGAGGTTCACAGTCGATAATGCAGGCTACAGTGATAGATTTATTACTTGTGGGTTTTACACTCCTGCTTCTTCTATTTTTTCTGTCATCTATAATATAGCTTCAGAATGAGATAAATGTTGGAAACTGCTGAATCTGGTCACAGTACCCAAAACTCTGGTATCGTGACTTTAGGCGTTAAATGTACTGTTTCTTTGTTTTAATCAGTAATCTAAACGATGATAGACTTTTGACGTGTCAAAATTGAACTTGATCTGAAGTTAAAGTGTTTTCTGTTTTCTACATTTTCCTCTCAGGCATCTGTGAAAACAGAGCTGTTGTAATTAGTGTCACGGTTTCACATTAGCTTGCAGAAGTTGCTCTGAATTAACAATGCGCATTCGCTTACAGGCACAAATTTATATAGGTGAAAAATGGATGCACGAGTAAATGCTTTTATTTGGTTTTTGTTTATTTCAGCACGATAACCACCACTGGCCTTTTAAATGACCTTTAGTAAAGAGTAATAGAGGATAAAACCCTGGCCGTACCTTTTTCAAATAACTTATCACTACGGCAGATTTTAACTCAAACCTGTCTGCCTGACCCTCAGGCACCTAAAGTAGTACATAACCTCTTTTTGATATCTGAGTTGTGCTGAGCTGAATTACACGCAAAAGCATAAAGGGATGCCTATTTTGCTTGTGTCTCTGCAGAAATGTTTGAAATTCAACGTGGACGCTCCAATCTGGCTGTCCAAGCAACGAATCCTGTGCACACTCAACCAGAGCCTGAAGGATGTACTCAACTATGGCCTGTTCCAGCCAGCTTACAACGGCAAGGCTGGAAAGTTTCTGGATGAGGAGCGACAGCTTAGGGAATACCCCTTCCCATCCATTGCTCCTGTTCCTTACCTGGAGGTAGGTGTGCATCACATGTTTGAATCAGTAGCAACAGCGTTGTCTGTTGACTTACGTTTTATTCCCCCATTATCAACCTTCTTTGCATTTTTACTGTATGCTTTTGTTTTTACTGACCGCTTTAACTGAGTTTTTGCCTTGTAGTACGCCGCTTTCAAACAGCGGATTTTGATTTGGTCGATACTTTGGCGAATTCCCGCTTCCTGCATCTTTAGATGCACTTGAGTGTATAACTCTGCATTTCTAGCCTTTCGGCCATCGAGACGTTCAATAATATTGAGCTCCCGTAGTGTTTCCAGTAAAAAAATACTGTCGGCAACAGACCGCTTCTGTTTACCTCCCGCCATGTTTTCAACTTGTCCTGAGCGTCTGCAAAGGCGGAAAGACGTTATGCTGAAGTTGCACACATGCACAGTGAGCATTATTTTAATCTAACAATCTGAATGGCTGTGTACATGGACGTCAATCAGGATGATGATCGGACAAAACCACCTCTCTCAATTGGAATGAAATTTCATTCGGATCGGGCCTTATCAAATCAGAATATTCCGATTGACATGTTTACATGAAGAATTTTTGATCTGATAGGGCATTCATTCCGATTACTTGTGCCCATGTAAACGTAGCTACTGAGGGGTGAGAGCAGGACAGAGAAGGAGATAGTGGCATTTCCAGACCTTTTAGAATGGGGTGGCCCAGGTGGGGCACTTGTTAATGCATGGGTGGCACTTATGGTTATGCACTTTTTTTTTGTCAGGGGGTGCTCTGGGACTCTAAATACTATCTATGTCAATATGAAAAATGAATAAAGAATAATAGCATAATACAGGAATGTTATGTAGTCAATTTAAATTGAATTCAGTGGGGTGGCACCTGGGGTGGCCAGTGAGATTCCAAGAGTGGCATGTGCTGCCCCAGGCCACTCTCCGTACACGCCCCTGGAAGGAGATCATAGAACAGGCTACTGCAATAATATGGATCAATGTGTCCTGTTGATTGCTAATGGAATATAAATTCATACTAGAACTACTATTATGTTTAATTTTCTTAGAATTCTTAGTAAATATTAGTGAATTAGTCTTAGTTAATATTCTAATCTGTGTTTTTCCAGATACATATCTATATATCTATATCTATATAGATATATATATCTATATATATATATATATATATATATATAGCTATATATATATAGATATATATCTATAGATATATATATCTATAGATATATATGAGCAAAAGACTCTGATAACAATTTTTCTCAAATCTACCAGTTATTTTTCTCATGAAGCACACATTGGGCTGTGTTTAATATTTACTGGACCTTGAAAGTTTTTGTGTGAATACTGAGTAGACCTGACTAATCCTAGAAAAAGTCAAGTACCAGAGGTTGGAACTATGAAACACATGAATCTGTCAAAGCATAATACACACGTTTCACTTTGATTGAATGAGGGAAATAACTTCTCTTTGTGTATTTTGTTTAAATTTCATGAGACCTGTGGATGATTCAGAGTTCCTTCTGTTCTGGAGCTCTATTCAGCAAAAATTTTAGTTTTATCATTTAAAACTTCAGATTAGAGTAAAAGTAACCATTGATGGTAGTGAATGCTAACCTTTAGTTTTGTTGATACCTAAACTAGGAAAGTTCTGAAGGAATTTTGAATTATAGATGCTGCCTAAATTGCTTCACCGATCTTTTTTTTCATAAGCTCAAAAATAATTTTGAATTATGCTTTTAAATAATGTACGACTCTTCTATGATTAACTTTCTATTTTTGATGTTTAAAAGTGAAAAGCTAGTGTCCATAGAACAAAGATCAAAAGAAATGTTATAGCTGCTTCCAGTGGCTCATTAGGGTAACCAAGTTAACCACATACTTGTGTCTCTCAAGACAAGAAAACATAAACACTGATGATATAATTAAGCTTCAACAAGCAAGCACAGTAAAAATTATGAGTCATGATATAAAGAAAAATTATTTTAAGAATAAATGTAATGGGGAGTTTGGCTACGTGTAGTCATCACTCTGGAGAGAGAAAACACAGGTCCCTTATGAGAGATGAAGATGGTAAAAGAAATCTAAATGTTCACCTTTAATGTATAAATTACAAAAGAAGTGTAAAATCTCTGTGTATAAAAACCTAAACTGTGATTGTTAAAAATGTAGAAAATCAGGAATTGTTAATTCCAGCTTTCCATGAAAACGTCCAAGCCTGTTTCTACTGTTTGAGCTGTTTGAGCTTTCCCACCTGTTGTGCAAAAAAATAGATTGTTGTGTAAAGAAAATGCAAATTCTGTCTACATTGTTTAAAGTACTGCTTCCAAAAATCATATAACAGTATTTCTAATCAAGTGTTTAGTGTATTTTTATGTTAATTTGTCCAATATTGCAGGAAAAGTGAATTGAAAACTGACAGAAATAAAAATTTAACAGGAGCATTACAGTAAGGACATATGCAAAACAGAGTGAAAAACAAACACTGTACTTTTTTACTTCTCGCGGTGTGTCACTCAGACTTCAGAACAACAATGCTGTCCTCGATGACAGTGTGTTGTCTGCAGCAGCTGGCATCGCTCAGAGATAATTGCAGTGCTTGTCCATCATAGTCTGTGATCTGAGAAAATTGCAGGCACACAACATTACTTCACAAACACTGAGCTAAAGTTGTCAGATGGCTTCCTGAATGGCTATCTTCATTTAACACAATATTGGAATGGGTCAACAGATAGAGAGCAGGACTCATGAAGAGTAAATACTTCCTATCTATTGATGCATTTCAACCTAAACTAACCAGCTGAATGTAGAAAAGCCTAAAAGGGGTTTTTGGTACATCAGAACAATTGGAAATGTCTGGAAAATGTCTGACATGATGTTTACAGTTGGTGTGACTCTGGTAATAGTAGCACTGACATGCTGTACTCAGACTCCTGGGCCAATATCCATTCTGGACCACTGTGTAATGCTTGTTCAATGGTTTATTGTTGCACTTACAAAGCTGAGCTGAATAGAGCATTTTTCTCTGTGCGTGCGTGTGTGCGTGCATGTGTGTGTTTGTGTGTGTGTGTCACTGATTGACCTTCGGTTATCCCTTCAGGTTTGAAGTGTGTAGAAATGATTGACAGGCTTGGATTAGCAGCTCAAAATCCTCTGCACTCTCCTGGATTTACACGGTTTGGTAAAGATCAAATACAACTTGAGGAGAAAGTGTGCAAAACTTTTCCTGCAAGTAAATGTAATAAAGAAAAAAAAAAAGAAAGTGAGGCTGTGCAACTAATCAAAACTGTTTTGATTTGGTTCAAAACAATAAAAGTAAAGCACATAAAGATAATTATTATTAAAATTATTTTATTTTAGCATACTCTCATCTAGTACTGCATTCTGATTGATGTACAGGTAAAACTAAACTGACATGCATTTTGCAGTGATTGCAAAAGTCGGATAAATGAAATGGCAGAACGAGGGCAAAACGCAATGATCAGAACAATAGATCAGTGTACGCTAAACCAGCATCCAGCAGTGTTTTTACCTGCTATTCTATATCTTAAAGCATCAATGAACCATGTTATTATGTGGACCATGATTTTCTGCACACTTTCGTTATAACATACTGTTTATGTGACTAATGTTTTATATGATTAAATAGAAATTATGTTTATTTATGTAGTTTAACACTAACGTGTGATGTTAGTCATTTTTCTAGTAGATTACATTGATTTGAGTACATTTGATCTTCTAATTTATACTTTCACAAAATTTACTGGCCACTAAAAAACACATCTCTGACAGCTGCTGATGTAAATTGGTGTTTGTAGTCTTCAAAATAAACTCTGATATTTTAGGCCCTACATTATCAGAAAGCTTTCCCCTTCTTTCCACAGGACGTGAAAGCGGCGTGTAACGAAATAGAGGTGTTTTACCCATGAGCTCTCTTTCATCCGGGAGCGATTCTGACGCAAAACGGGAGCAAAAGTGTTCCACACAACTGATCCCATGAGATCATAAAATCACGGGAGATTTGCAACACCACGTGTGATTTCAGAAGTTACAGCTGCATGTATCTAAAAAGGACTGTGGTCCATTTTCTGTTTTGTTTACCTCAGCAACGGGAGTTTTACCAGGAAATGACGTTCATCTGCACGTGACTTTTATTTTGAATGTTTCTAGGTGTTTTACACAGCTTTTGTGTTTGACTTCCTCTCTGGCCCAATCTAAACTGCAGAGTTCGACGTGTTTTGGAAGAATAGCACGTAAAAAATATTACACTTTGCTACTCGTGGAAAGGAAACCGTTGTTTCGTGACACTTTCACATCCAGTAGAAAGAAGGGGTGATAAAAGTCTTGTTATTCTTTTAAAAATGACTATAGAATGAGTACAAGGACAAAAGATGTTGGTTAAGGTTAAGCGAACACGGATTATAACATAACATTGCACCCTGAAGAATGATGTATAGTAGGACCATCACAGTGTTTGTGTCCTTGGGTAAGGCTTTCCTGTGTGGAGTTTGCATATTCTCACTGTGCCTGTATCTCAGTGCACCAGTTTGTTTTCATTTACTTTATGACAAATTACTGTTTCTAGCTGAGTCCTGTTTAAAAACCACAAAAAAGGGTAGAAAGCGTGTTTATGTTTGTCTACAGCTGCCAAGCCGGTATGCTGTGCTCGTCCTGCACATTTATTTAGCTGGAATTAGAAGCATTTCTTTCACAGCTATTTTTGTTTTATGGTCAGGCCTCGGTGAGTTGTTGATGAGCTTTCAGACAAAATGATCCAAAGGAAAATATGTTAAGCTGAAATGCTAAAACAGAGATGCAGCGGTAAGATATGTAGCTCCCCTCAGTGAAAATGAAACATTATAACAATAGTTTAGTCATCCTTTCTCTTGCTGACTAATATAAAATTATTTTTGGTAACACTTTACAATAAGGGTCCCTTTATTAACGTTACTACTTAGTGCATTATTATGCATTAATAAGTTATTAAATAAAGTATTAACAACTGATTAACCATATTATGTAATGCATTACTAAGCAGACACCCCCATGGCCCTTTGTCCTAACCTTAATGACACTCAATAGGTAACAATAGCAGTAACGTTAATAAAGGGACCCTTATTGTAAAGTGTTACCTTATTTTTGGTATATAGAGAAGTAAATTCTTCATATTATATTCATTTATGAAAATTAAAAAATCTTGTTTTTGATCTTTTTAGTGAAAACGTAAACAAAACTTAAAGGTATAAAGAAAATTTCAAATGTTCTGTTTGATTTCTTGTTTCAGTTCCGCTATAAAAGACGTGTCTACACTCAGACCTACCTGGATGAAAAACAGCTTTCTAAACTCCACACCAAGGTAAGACCTAAACTGCCTTAGACCTGTGAAACCTTGTGCTCTGAGTGAAGTAAAGCATTTGGTGAAACGTGGTGAAAATTAGTGTCAAGTGCAAAAATGTGGATCACTGACCGGCATTTATTTATAACAGCGTTTCTATGGACTGGTTGTGGGTGGGGTGTGTAATTACACACATAGATGCATACAGGGATTTTCTAATGAAGTTTATATTCTTTATGCATGGCTTGGTTGATCCGGTAACTTGAACCATTTCTTGGCCCAGTGTTTGGGGACCCCAGGTTTACAAAACTTCTTTTTTTCATTTTCTTATACTCTCCATGTTGTTGCCATTGAAAATGGAATATGTTCCTGATCAACATAATGGTAAATGTTAGTATTTTGATGGTGATGAGGACTGGTGTTTAGGACGTTGGTTTACATGTGAGTGTCCATTTAGGGAAACGTTGATGATTTATGGTCCCATTAAACTTGATTTATCCTTTTTATAAAATCTTAGTCACTTTACTCATCTTGTATTACATTCTCATGTACAGGTGAAAGTCAAAAAATGAGAATATGGTGCAAAAGTCCATTTACTTCAGTAGTTCAGCTTAGACTGAGAGACCATCTAAAGGCTCAGGAATGCTTTGCAGGTGTTTTGGATTCATTATCTGATTAGAGTGTGACACTTTGAGCCTATTGAACCTTTTAACAATATTCTAATTGTCTGAGGTTTTGAATGTGGGGTTTTCATCAGCTGTAAGCCATAATCATCACAGTTATAACAAATTAAGGCTGAAATATCTGGCTTTGCATGGAATGCGTTTATTTCATATATTAGTTTAACTTTAAGTTGAATTACTGACATAAATGAACTTTTGCACCATATTCTAATTTTTCTAGTTTCACATGTATGTCATTGATGCTACTTTTTTAGTTCGTGTTGTTTGGCACCACTTATGTGTGCCATTGGGTGGTAAGCCAGATGACATCTATGTTAACTGTTGGGGCAGATGCAACAACAGGTCCTCAAGTTAAGGAAAACTTCATTAAAGCCGTTCAAGTGAAATACCAAGTTTCTCAAGTTATGGAAATAATGTACGTAATATACTAGACAGGAGAATAAAACTAAACATTAATATATTTTTATATTTAGAATTAACTTTTTGCATTTGTGTGACTTTTTCACATCATTTTTTATAGTTTTTGCTAATTATTTACATTCTAAAGGCTCAGCCAGGTTAGGGTTTATTATTCTCAAATCTTTATGGGGTACTTGTTTAAAAAAGGAGGGGGGTGGGGGGTTATAGTAAAAGCCTCACTCTATGGTTTGTTCGTGTGTAATTCATATAATTCCTTCTGGCCATGTGGACTCTTAAGAGCCTTAAAAAAGGAAAAGAAGACTTGAACACAAATGACCCCAGTAGACCTCACACACACACACACACACACACACACTCTCTTATCCAATAACCATGAGTGACCCAACAAGTGTTCCCTTTTGGAGATGATCAGATGGCAGAAGTCCAGATGGTAGCGGTAATCTCTGATTGTACATATTAAATCAGCAGGCGTTGGTGATCAGATCCACGGGGCTAATTCACCCAGACATTGGTCGTAGGAATGGAACGCGGTCAGAAACACAGAGATTCAGAGCAGAATCTAAACCAGCTCAGTGAATCTGTAGAGACATCCAGACAAGCTGGCAGACTGAGCATGGACCTTTCTCACAGCAGACATTTTAATTTGGCACAGTGGGAGAGGCACAGATGGAATTAATAACACTAATGATGGCTTAGTTGCCTTCAGTGTCTCACTAAACCACAACAGAGAAGCTGCATGGACAATAGGAAGACCCCCTCTTGTACTGGTCTAGGTATTGTTCATCAGCATGTTCTTTTTGCTCTCATGTGGGTTTTCTCCTAAGTTTCCAGCTTCCTCCACTCTTTTGGTTATACCAAACCAATTATGTAATTGAATGACTGTGTGTTTTATTTTTAATTATGCTGATCATTTTAAACAGTGGTTCCCACCTTTTTTCCTTGAGAACCCCTTGCCTGTGTCCAAAACAAGCCAGAACCCCCAACCCCAGCTTCTACCTGCATGCACGCATTAAAAGTGATTAATTACAAACTTTCTACAAACGTACAGAGTTTTGATTATTCTATTGTGTGTGGTATTGGGATTTTAGGATGTAATTTTTACAAATATAATCTTGGAAACTTTATAACCTCAGCCCAGACTAAAATATGGGGACCCCCTTTGGGGGTCACGGACCCCAGGTTGGGAACTACAGATTTAAAAGTCTGCTCAGTGTACTGTTGAAGGCTATAGAAAAATTATATCTTATATTAAGTGCAGGTCTGATAATAAAGATGTTAAAGCCATACTATGCAACTTTTTCATAGTTTTAAATCATGTTCTTGAGCCAGTATGTGTTAAAATGACCCCCCCACCGCCCTCTGTGGCCAGGATACTGCACTTGCAACTTCAGAGTGCCAATCTGGTCTTTGGTGGACTTAGTAAAGTGGAGCTGACATACCTGGTGCTGCAGTCTGCTTCCAGCATGTTTCCTGCATGTTTTAGATCATGAACACAGCTGATTTGTTTGATTTAGTGATGAACCGCTCATGTAGACACTAATGAAGGCTGAGGAGACATTTCAGCAGATTAAGGTGTTAGCGAGGAGATAGGTTTCACTTTTGGTTCCACTAACGGACACTAGGGGGTGCTAAAAGCAAGCCAAAACTGCCATGTTGCACATACGCTGTGGCAAAGGTGGAACAAAGAACATTCATTGCAAATGCGTCAAACCTCATTAGATTGCAAGAGACAACTGTATTATTATGGGTTTTAATTTGTTACAAAATTTTTGTTTTCCACTATTGTAATTGCATACTAAACATGCTGTTTCTCATTATTTGCTGATGAAATGAATGCTCTAATAAGTCACTAATTCATTTTTACCGTTTGCGTGTGACTAATGTTCCTAAATGTTCTTTTTATTCCAGTTAACAGATTAATGCTTGTGAGGAGATTTTTTCCAGCTTATTTGGTTTTTTAGGGAGATCCGCGTATTTCTAAAAGATGCTGGTGTTCTGTTGTTCCTTTCTTTTTTGAAGAGTAAATGAACATTTCTAAAGAACATTAGGCGCTTTAAGATTATTGATGAGCAAATGGAGCACTTGAGAGTTTTCTTTCACATATTACAGACATTTTTAGGGGTTATATTGTTTCTTTTATTAGATTTTTGATCTCTATTACCTGCATGACTGTCACCGTTCCTGTCTGCCTTCATTTCTTATGAATGTTTCAAAATAATCAGGTTAAATTGGATCAAACATGATTCACTGTCCTCATAAAAGCGGGTTTTTGGGGGGCTACAAAGTGATACATTGTTGTTGAACAGCACGCGTCTCGACCTGGTGTAGAATTTCTGTTTAGAGAAATAAAACTGCACAGCGGGGGCTCATCAACAAAATGTTGCCAGATTTTTTTTCCCGTGCAGGAATGGAGATCAGCCTTTGATGTGACATGTTTTTCTGGTAATTAAAGTCGGTCTGATTTTAATAATTATTTCAGTTTCTGTTTTTAAAGATAAGTGGCGTTTGAGGGTTTATTTTTTCAGATGTTTAAAATTAAATTGTTCTTGTTGTGACTTCACCTGCAAGTCACCGTACGTATGGAAAACAACTGCTAGACTCCACAACACGACAGGCTTGTGTTATTTGTGGAGATAAAACATCAACGTTGGAGAGGGAACGGTGGCAGTGGAAGAGTCGTGTTGCTGTTAGCCAATCAGAGGCGAGATTTTTGAACATCATGAATATTATTTTTCACAAAGAATGCCTTAAAAGGCATTCATTTATACTAGTGACCACAGCAAAATGATTAAAATGACAAGTGTAGGCTCTCTTTAAGACAATCAGAAGTCACACTGTATTGTGTATTGATAGATTTTGCAACCATGGACTAGTGAAAGAAATAAATATATTTTTAAATGAACAGAAAATCACTGATTTGGTTGAAAAGAAACTTTGAGATCCTCTGAGTTGTTGTGAATTTGTGGACATTGAGTCTGTTTTTTTTTATCAAAGATCTGCAGAGATAGAGCAAAAATAAAAAGGTGAATGAGCTGGGCTAATGTAATGAGACTCTTTAAATTATGTCTAACTTTTCAGGAGAGAGCTGCTTCCATTTGCTCTTTTCTGATACATCACTGTGAGTGAGTAGTACTCGAGTGAAATGTGCATCCATGATCAGGTTCAGTCCAGCTGAAATCTCTGTTATGTTTTTGCAGAACAAGCCATACAGAGCAATTTTTGTTGTAATTGGCCTGACTCGCAGGTCATTAGCAGCAGAACGAGTAAAAACTTCAGGAGAGGAGATCGTCCCACCGAGTAAAGAACCTGAATGTGTGAGCGGTTTGCACAAAGTGGTTTAAGATCATTATTTTCTAACGGTGCATAAAATTTGTTTCAACAAACACCAGTGACAGTGTTACCCCACTGCTACTGGGCTATCTGCCTTCAAAATAGTCACACTGTGGTTAAAATACACTGCAGGGTTTAGCAACCTGCTGAAATGTTATTTGACTTTATTTGATCTGAATCACTTTCTTTCCTACTGATAAATTGTGATTTTATGGAAAATTGGGCTTATTTGCAAAGCTGTTTCCTAAAGCAGTGAAACTTATGATTTTAAAACATGTCACTGATTGAATTGTGTCAGTTGAGGCTTTGGTATTAGTAGCATTTCCATCAGAAAACACTTTTAGTTATGTTTTTTGAAAATGATCAGTCACTATGAGTTTACCATGCAGGCTGAATGTGAAATAGTCTTCTACCCCTGTTTCCTGCATTAGCTTCTGGTAGAAAATAGGAAAACATTCAGAAAAGCCTGACAGATGTGTCACATGGACTCACCCATCTTGACTCACAACGAGGAAGGCTGTTGTTGGCTTAGCGTCCAGGAAAAAGCAGAAAACGTCTCAACTAGTAGAAGCTAACCGTTAGCATTAGCAACTCCACCACACAGCAGAACTCCTCCAGGCTTGTGTTATTTCTGGAGATCAACGTTGCAGAGCAAATGGAGTCAGTGGTATAGTCGTGTTGCTGTTAGCCAATCAGAGGTGAGATGTCCAAATATCATGAAATAAGACCAAATCCTGCCAACTCCACTTTCTCCTCGGGCTGACTTCTACGACCTCAAACAGGAGCATCTGAGCTTTTTTCGCCCAGAGTACGACTTACAAAGCATTCATTCCTACTAGAGATCACTGCAAATGTCTTAAAAATCTGAGTAAACTTGGTCTTTAATGTATCTATTTTTCTCTTTGAAAAAATGCTTTTTATTTCTCTTTGAAACAAGGGAAACTCTGCACTGGTGTATTTTTGCAGCCTCTGCTTTGTTCACTATTCATCCCACAGCAAGCTGGTTTACTGGTGCACAAGCCAGAGGTCAAGCATTAGCCTACTTTATTACCATGGGGTTCATTTGCTGCAGGCTGCAGTTTAAAATGAGGTCATAGTTGATAGAAATTTGTCCATTCAGACATTCCCTTTGCCTCACTGAACCATATTACTGTCCTGCTTAACCAAACAGGGTGGCTTTGTGGAAAATTTCCATAATACACTTTTAGGAATACAGAATCCAATGCGTGTGGGTTTTTTATATGGGTGGTTAGCCATGTGATGGGCAGGCCTGCATAATAGATGGTGCTCTTGCCCCTTGACAAAAGGCTT
>SSNS01001546.1:0-12500 GCA_006937985.1 Aphyosemion australe | reverse complement strand
AGCTGGAGTCCATGGTTCTACAGAGAGGAGGAGGAGAAAACCTCTTAGATCACAGCAGCACGACTCAGGTCTGTAACGATTCATCTGAATCAACCACAAGACTTCTGGGACAACCAGACCAAAGTAGAGATGTTTACCCATAATGCACTGCTTCATGTCTGGAGAACACCAACAGCTGTCAGCACGGTGGTGGAGGCTGATGATCTGGGCTCCTTGAGTCCACCATGAACTCCTCTGGACACCAAAGTCTTCTAGAGTCCAAAAGGAGCCCAAACCAAGTACTGAGTACATACTGCATACATGATTATACTTGTCCAGATGTCTATTTCTCTAAAATCTTTGGGGTTTTGAATGTGGGGTTTTCATCAGCTGTAGCCATAATCATCACAATTATAACAAATAAAGGCTGAAATATCTGGATTTATGGAATGAGTCTGTCTCATAGATTAGGTTCACCTTTTAAGTTGAATGACTGAAATAAATTAGCTTTTGCACCAGATTCTCAAATGTAAGTTTCCTGCTAAAATAAAACCCTAATCAGACTCCTGGTCACTGAAATAAAAAATATGTTGAATCTGTTAAGTCCTCTCTGGACCCCAGGGTTGTCAAGAATCGAACCTATAATACGTCTTCGTCCCCTTTTTGTTCTTTTCTTGTGCGTTACCCCTGGCTTGGTTGCTTATCTTTCTGATGTTTTAATGGAAGATTGATCATTTTTCAATAAAGTTTAAATAAAAGAAATAAAAAAGCTGCAGCCAAGCGTACTTGACCTTTGCTGCTTTCTGCCTTTCTGCTCAAAGCAGCACATGTGCAGTAGTGGAGATCCGGGTCAGCCGCTGCTTTCTCCCATAGACATGAATACGTAGACGCCCCGTTGGGCGCTGGAGAGCAAAAAATATCAAACCGGTTTGATTTTCACCTCAGCGTCTTGAGAGGCAGAAAACTCAGTGAACATTAGGCGTGCACAGCGAGGAATCTGCTGAGCAAATGGCCTCGAATGACCGTTTGCTCAGCAGTTTGCTCTCGTGTGCAGCAGGCTTAAGGGAGAGCCCAGACACTCTGCAGAGAAAACTCATTTTGGTCGCTTGTATCTCGTTCTTTTGGTCACTACCCAAAGCTCGTGACTATAGAAGAGGGTAGGAACATAGATTGAACGGTAAATCAAGAGCTTTACCCTCCAGCTCAGCTCTCTCTTCACCACGACAGACCGGTACAACGCCCGCATCACTGCAGACGCAACACCAATCCGCCTATCGATCTCCCCTCCATCTTTCCCTCACTCATGAACAAGACCCCTGAGACACTTAAACTCCTCCCCTTAAGGCAGGGCCTCGTCCCTGAGCTGGAGAAGGTATTCTACCCTTTTCTGATTCAGAACCATGGTCTCGGATTTAGAGGAGCTGATTCTCATCCCAGCAGCCTCCCGAGGGACACGGTTGAACGCCTTCTCCAAATCCACAAATCACATGTAGATCGGTTGGCGAACTCCCACACACCCTTTAGGATTCCCCTATGGGTATAGAGCTGGTCCAGTGTTTCACGGCCAGGATGAAAACCACATTGCTCCTCCTGGATCTGAGGTTTGAATATCCGACGGACCCTCCTCTCCAGAACCCCTGAATAGACCAGGGAGGCTCAGGAGTGTGATCCCCTGTAGTTGGAACACAACCTGTGGCCCCCTTTATAAATAGGAGGACCACCATCCCGGTCAGCCAATCTGGATGGACTTGGCTGTCATGTTTCAGCTTGTTACGACCCATGCTAGGTGGTAAGATGAAGAAGCAGGTGTAACACAAAGGCGTGCGCAGGATGGTGATTTACATTTTTTTATTTAAAAAGGATAAAAAACCAAAATGCTCCCATTCTTTATTAAAAGTACTTAAGTAATTGTTTTACAGATACTAAAAGATTTCGTTCTATAGCTGTAAAAATAAAACAGACATCAATGTGTCATCGATAGCACAGGCGTACTGCTTCTCCAGATAGTTTTTATCAAATTTCTGTCCAGCAGAACGATCAACCAGGCAGGCATACAGGTGGACGGTGGCTTTGAACCTGGACTGTTGGAGAACCAGAGCCAAGGCCAAGGTGATCACAGAGAAAGGAACAGACTCAGATTCTCTTCCTGGAAGGATGAACGGGATAACGATTCTGTTTCTGCCAACAGGACCATATGTCTTGATGTTATACTCAAACCATTTTAAATTGTCTGGTCGAAGAGGACTAACTGTGATATTTGGGATCAGCTGATCTCCAGCTTTCTTCAGTGAGTTCCAGTGGTCTGGTAGTTTCACAGGTCGGTGCTTTTCATCAGGAAGTTTGCAGCCATTCTCTTTGTAACAGCAAAAGACTCTGTGCTGAGGCCTCAGCCTTCCTGTGGCGATGGCGTAGGCTAGACCAGATGTGATGCAGTTCCAGGGAGCGTAGAGGACCACGTCACAGATGGAGGGCAGAGGCAGATAACAGCAGGCTGGGATCATGAAGTCTCTGATGGAGCCATGAGCCATGAATGTGATGTCTACAGTGTTGCTGTGGTTCTTCTTCTCCTCTTCATCCATGTGCTTTTTCAGGAACTGATACATGTCCTCCAGTTTGATGAAGGTCTCTGACATCAGCCACTTCAGGACAGTTTGGTTTCTGCACTTTTCTTTTGCCAGACGGATTAATCTGCTCCTTTCATCTGAGATCTGAAGGGTTTGAGACCACTGAACACATCTGTGGAGAACACATGCATGAGTCGCTAGAGGAAACAGGCAAATTCAACTAATCTGTTTTTTGAGTCAAAGGACAAAACAACAATAAGTGTGTTTGTAGTGATGTGACAACCACCCTCACCACCCTGCTTTGGGGAGTTTATTCACTTCCCAGCAGTGAATACTTCAATGTAACCTCATTCAGTGTTTTCTGTGTCAGAGGCTCTGGACTTCTGGATAAAAAGTAGATACTGGAGGGTCTGGGAGGTTTTGTCCCAGATGTGCGGATACATGATAACCTGTTACTGAAAGGCTCCAGACTAGTCATTCCTATGTCTATGTGCAGCTCTGTCCTCACTGCATTACATGAGGGACATCAGGGAACGTCTAGATGCAGAGATCTAGAGAGACAGTCTGGTGGCTCAGTCTGAGTGGTCAAATCAACAACCTGATGAAAAACTGAACTATTTGCTTTAAAGAGCGCACCAAACCAGTAGAACCATTAATGCACAACCAACTACTACTGGAATGGAGATTTTGTACATGAGGTTACCGTACATGTTTCATTTTATATAATTACATAAAACGTGTTCTGTAATTGGAGCAGGCAGCATTTATGTCATTTGTTTTGTGTTTACTGAGCTCGTCAGGTACGTCAAATGTATAAAAGTTACTTAATTATTAATAAACTGTTCCATCCTGAGATCTGCCCATTTGTTCTTGTGGTGTGAGAGAGGAGTTGGAGTGGGCAGCCTCTAACGTCCTTAGTTTGGTGTTTCTGTTTATGGTGTTTATCAGAATAAACAGAGAAACTGTTCATCTCCATAGATGAACTGTGTTACAGCGATCCTTCAACATTAACCTGCAGAAGAGCTACGGCTACACCTTTGTTGCTTCAGCTGAGTAAAGTCCAGGCGTGTTAAATCAAATAATTGTAAATATCCCCGTACAAAACTAGCAGTCAGTTCATCCCACAGCTCGTTAGCTATTTCAAACGGATCTGGAAGAGTTGCGCTAAACATAGTTAGCTTTGACATGTATGTTTTTTTCATCATCTGCAAAAAAATGTGTTAGATGAGCTAAAGTAATAATATCTAAATCCCTATAGGTTTTATTTTGTTTGCTTAAATCATGGAGATAAAGTTCTGGATAACAGCTGCAGAGGCTGTTTTACCCTCCAGCATCATGTGCATGTGCGCTATTGCCCAGATGAAACAATAATGTTATAAACCCTCCTTGATCAGTGGTGTTTGTAGCTGAAGAGGAAACTCAGTAAATGTGGAGGAGTGCAGCTGCACCAAAAATGACAATCTTCATTATTAGACAAATTAAGCAGGCACACAGAATAGACCAAGGTCACACACACACGCACACGCACACACACACACACACACGCACACACACACACACACACACGCACACACACAGCTGCGATCAGTGTCAACTCACTCCTCCACCCACTCACCACTCACACACTACAATAATACTCAAGGGGTCTATAGTTAATTATGATGCCAACATAATCAGAAGGTATTTCTTTACAGCTTCATTTGTATTGAAGGTTAAAGTTTCATAAACTTACAGACAGTAAAGTTCTAGTTTCAGATCCAGTAAAGCAGCTTTTTGTTTTATCATCATCTGTACAACAGATCGATGGTCAGAGGTCCACGTCGCCATGGCTGCTGCTCGATGATCAGGACTGAACACAAATAATCAGATTCTTCTTCAAAACAACCTGGAAAATTAGAATAAAATGCTGATTATAGCAGGTGGATTTTAATCCACTCAGAAGAAGAGTAACAACAGGACGATAGTACAGAGGGTCATGGGGCATTAATGGACCTGATCCTACAGATTGATGATCCGTACACACTCTATCTGACATTAATCAGGTTTTCCAATGAGACAGAAAACAACATCAGCACCAGTTATTATTAAAGGAGAGAAACATTTCAAAAGCTTGTGGACTTACCGTACAGGTGAGTCTGAGGAGAAATCATCAGCACCTGAAGCTCAGGGTTGTTTTATCTGTGAGGAATGACGTCACGTCATTTTGTTTTTATTGTCTAAGTAAAGAAAGCAAAACTAAAAGAAATCCCCTGAGAGTCCAGAACAGGAGGCACGGATGTTTGTAGGTCTGTGTATCTGTTGGCTGACGTTCATGAACACACCTGAATTAACTGTGGTTGAAACTGATCCAGGAATTTGCCGTAGCGCCGCCGTTCAAATAATTCTGCTCATTTCTCAGCTCTGAGTTCATCCCTCACTAAACTAAACTTTATTTTTACTCATAAATGATCTCAGATAAAATGACAAACTCACTTGTTCTCAAGACAAATCAGTTTATTTTTACTCTGAACACTTTTATCCAAATTTAACTTCTGGGTGTCGAACTCAAATTCACTCTGCATGGAGAAAAATGACAAACTAGGATGAAGTCACAGGCAAAACTCAACGTTTTTTTATTGACTGTAACTGTAGAAGTATTCCTTTTTCTGCAGATATGTATTTTTGAACATTTTCATATGGAAACAAACTGGAATGACAAAAAGTTTAAGAACCCAAGCCGTTTCGAAAAAGAAAACAGATTAGGGGAGTATATATTGGGGAAAAGGGGGGGGGGGGTATGTAGCCTCACGGAGGCCATGGTTTTTCATCCTAATGAACTAAGTTACACTTTTAACTTACAGGTCATGTCAAAACGGTCAGCACACTCTGATAGCGTGCTGCAGGGACAAGTAAACTTTAATCTTGTCCTTAAAGTTCCTAACTTATCCGACATCACGACTCCAGGATGACGCAAGACTTTCCTAACTTTCTTTCTTGAATAAAGTTTATCTTTCCTGCCTCATGAAAGACTTTATAAGTCATATGTATAATCATGCTTGTTGAATTAACAATAGATGGATGTCTAATGTTTAATAATGTGTCTAATGATCATAATAGGGAATGATGGAGGTAAAATGAATATTTATTCCTGTAAGGATGTTTTCATATCTTTAATTACACCAAATTAGTGTTTGTTGAAGTTAATCTGTCAGTATGTTCACATTCACAAGTAATAATATCACTTATGAACATTTAGCATTTGCATTCACATTAAGGGTTAATGAGATTTACACCACACTAAGGATGAATCATCTTAAGTGTTTGGGAGGATCTGGTGTCTGAGGGATCTTGGTAACGCCCACTCTAAGTTGTCCAAATTTGATTCGTCCAAATTGATAAACATGTAAGTGATAAAAACTGCTTTCCAGAACAATTCAATTGTTCACGCCGCACCTGCAGTCCTGCAAGTTTCACTCCGTTCACGGAGTTCATCTAAGAATGCTAGCTAAGCGACCTGGTTCAGCCGGCCGGGAAGCAAAGCATACAAGGAACCATCGTCTCTCTTTTTGACCCCGAGGTCAATCATTTTTGCAAGCTGCCTCTGATGCAAACAAATCCACCAGCTGCCTGCGGTCACCTGTGAGGTACCCTGACCAGACGGTGAAGTATTCGGGCTAAAGCTACAGTCCCAATACCTTAAGAGGTCCGAGCCACCGGCAGCCTGTTTGTACCGACCTCTCTCTGACCCCCTGGATTAAACGGGACCTCTGCGCAAGGTGTAGTAGACTTACTGCAATCTGGTGTCAAATGGAATAAACACATCAAAATGTAGAAAATAAATAAATAAAATTAAGAAGTACAATAATTTTCAATTTATGTATGGATAGGATGTCACTTGGAGTTGTCAAACTTGAATACGTGACTCAAGAAGCAAATTTGCAGATGTCTGAAATGGGCTGTGACACCAGAGTCACCACGGGTTAAAAAATATGAGCAATTATATTTGGATTAAAACACACATCAGCGGTATTCGTTACTCATTATGTCTGTATCTGTAGCTTTTTGAGCTACTTTATACTGTAAATCCTTTTCACAGGCCAACAACAAAACACCAAAACGTAACAAAGTCCTTAAATGGACAAGAAAACGTCCATAAAACAACGTCTATTCAAAGATTTCTGAGATTTGTAGGATTAGCGGCGTATGCGCTAGTGGGCCAGTTCTAATACACAATTGATATTTGGTCTTGTTGGCCAAATGTAAAATCAACGTGGGCTGTATTTTGAGTTTGACACCTGGTTTCTAGACAGACTATGGTTGGATTCCATCAAAGTAAAGACTTAGTATCAGTATCAGTGACCTCTTATTGGAGCATCACTCACCCCTACCTTACCCACCTTCTAAACCTCTTAGTCCTCATTAGGGTCACATGGAGAGGGTCTATACCTTGACCTATCTTCATTCCATTACAGCGACACAGAGAGAGAAACAGCCCGTCACACACTCTCTCACATCCAGGAACAGGTTCAGGTTCTCCAGTTAACCTGCATCAGATGTCAGTCAGCTGTGCCACAATGCAGCTTCTGACCAGACTTACAATATTAAATTAGTCAAAGTTATTTATACTCTACTGGATTATTGACAGTCGTTTGGATTCATTTACTTTGCATGTGAAGAGACGGGTTACAGAGAGATTCTGACCAAAACTCTGGAGTGTTCACTGACCTTTGACTTGTTGTGTTGATGACCCTTCTCCTGTGTCCGTTACACAACTTTAACTAGTTACTTGTAAAGATCTAAAACCATCTGTTAATGGTTCTAACGTTTAATCATTTAAATAAATCTGTTGTTAATAAATACATTTTAGAGATGGAATCTGTTGTTTTTCTGTCTGATGAAGAAATTCGTGTTCAGAACTGAAATCGTTTCCTTCCTGTTTTAATTGTAACAAATAAAATTGTCATCAACAAACTCCCAGAGGAAGGTTTGTTGTTTCATACCTGTGGAGGCGGGGCCATTACCTGTGAGTCATTAGAACATGTTTCTTTGCTTCCTTGTTGCTTCAGTGAACTTTTTATTTAAGTTATGTCATTTTCAGAGTTGATCCTGATAAACCTGGTTAAACAACTGATGCACCTGATGGCAGCTGTTCAAGAACTAAAGGAGAGGTTATTAAACACAAGTGAACCTGATCTAGGGTCAGACACACAGAGAGTTCACTCCTCCTCCTCCATCCTTTCTAAAATGACTCAGGTTGTGAACACATGGATGGAGAACACACACACACACACACACACACACATTATTATTATTGTTATTAATAAAAGGAGTAGACGCAGAAACATGTCAGCAAAGGGAAAAACAACCTCTTTTTGCTCTGTCTATTATGAAGAACCACAAAACAAACGTAACAAAGATGAGCAGTTACCAATTAGTAACAGCAAACTCAATGAAACAGAAAAAAAGAACATAGGTAAAAATAAATAAATATTCAATACAGTTTAATTCCCATTAATTTTAAATTAATATTTAGTTCAAACAAGCTGAAGAGAATACTCCAGTAACATTTAAATAAAACAATCAAACAAATTCACCTGATGTGGCCCAAACACACATGATCAATAATAATAATAATAATAATAATAATAATAATAATAATCTGTACGTTATTTCTGATCATCTGAGTTATTTTGATTGTTTTTTATGTTAAACATCAAACTTTAGATTCTTTATGGAAGCAGCTGCAGGCAGAGTTGTTGTTCCATGATGCTTTTGTCTGAGATAACAAAGAGGAGGACTGCTCTTTCTATGAAGAGGAACAGCCACATTAACAAATGAACATCGTGTTGATTTAGCCAGAAAAGGTTTTGAGACTAGAGCTAAAAGGAGCTGAACCAGGAAACGTGATTCTGGTGTGACTGGTGGTTCAGTATCAGGGACTTTTTGGTTTGCATGAATGTTTCTTTAGAAAGATCAAGATGGGAATAATTTCTCTTTTGGTTTCAGTGCAAAAATATTCTCATTGTCACCTGTAGCAAACACTAAATATACTTTTATTATCCCCACATGGATTAACCAGATTATAGACACTAAGCTGCAGCTATCTAATAAAGTTCAGCAGAGACAAAAACACAGTCTGTCTACATTTGTGTTTGTCTAATGGGAGAAATTAAAGATAATACTGAGTGAAAATGATCAGACACTCCAATGATGGTTTCTCTTTAGAAAGCCTGAAAAAAACGTCTCCACATGAAATCAACTCTATCATCAATATATCAGGTGTGGTGGTGAAGGTCCATTCCAGAGTGATGTTGTGGTTCTCCTCTGCCTGATAGGAGCTCTGTCTTGAGTCTTTCAACTCCATCTAGAGGAGAAGAATCACAATCTAAGAAAAACTCAATCAGTCTAAACTTCTTTACACTTCAGAGACTGAAGATGGAAACTGACCCACCCATGATGCTCAATCTGGTTCTGGGTCTATGGAGCAGATGTGAGTGAGTGGAGCAGAGGGAGCGTAGAGGTTAGTGGGGTGAGAAGCTCTCTGAGATAAGAAGGAGCATTTCCATCCAAGCATTGATGATAGGAGAGAGAATTTCTCATTTATCTATGAGGCAACAGGAAGCCAGTGAAGTGAGTACAGGATGGGTGTGGTGTTCATATGTCTGCACTCTCAGCAGGATCCTTGATGCTGAGATTTCAAATTTTTGGCAATTTTACAAAGATGATGGAAGTAAATTGTGCATATGTGGTTTATATGAGATTCAAAAGTGAGGTGGGAGTCCATTTTAACACCAAGGTTGGTAACTGAGAGGGAAAATGGAATGTTGTGACCAGAGAAGGTAATACCAGTAATATCTTCTCCTCCCTGTGTGTTCATGTTTTTAATGGTGTGGTTTACTTGTTTAATCACTACATTTGCATTGCAGGTGCAGTCAGCCGTGTTTATTTATCTGGCTGTAAAAACCTTCAGCTGCTCTCTGCTGCCACCTGCTGGCTGGTTTCTGTCACTGACCAACAGCAGCTTCTTCACTAACAGTAAAGAGCAGAACGTGTCATTCAGACAAAATCAGCTTCTGCTGAATAAAAAAAAAAATAATTTGTAAAAAAAAAAAAAAAAAGGAAAAAAAAGAAAAGTCACAGAATAGTTTACAACATAATATTTTTTAATTTAATTAATTCTAGACGTACAAATACAGGACAGGAAATGACATCACAGCAGGCTAAACTTTGAACACTCTTGAACTAATTAAATAAACTAAACCAGGTGTGACTCTGACAGGTGAGAGACTTTCTCAGTGAGGCTGAAATAATCCAGTTAGAATAAAGTCAAACGTCTCTTATTAAAGTGGATCTGACCCCAGAGCTGCTGTTAAAGCTGCATTGCTGCCCTCTAGTGGACTGATGAGGTTCCTGCAGCAGCTTCTCCCTCAGAAGCTTCATGCTGATGGAGACACTTTTAGCTCCTTTAATAACAAGTTTTCCATTTAGACTCCATGGAGGAGAAGCTTCAGAGTCTCTGGGTTCTGGATCTGAACCAGCAACTCATTCTGGTTAAAAACACTTTTATTTAGAATATTTATTTCTAAACACATAAACCAGTAAAGACTGGGAGAGACTGGGATCCGTCTCATTTAGAGACGAGGAAACGGAGGGATCTAAGATGTTTTAGTCCTAAATGAACCAAAGACAGATTCTAACCATCAGATGCAGTGATGTTAACAGCACGCTGTTCTGCAGCTGTTAGAGCATCAACTTTATTTTTGGACATTTAACCTGCTGAGAGCTGAGACAGAACTTCCTCTGATCTAAACTCAGGATGAAGAAAATAAACTCCTGATGCTTTCTGAGCTCCTTCAGGTAAAACATCCTCTATATTGAACTTTGCTTACCTCAGAGGAACCTGGCTCTACCTGATCTACAGTTCCTCAGACTGGACTGCTGTTGCATCACGTTACAGACATGTTCAGAGTTTTCTTTCAGATAAACGGAGCTGGCACCGTGCCAGCACCTTTCATTCATAGAAAACAACAAGAGAGAACCTTGAATACTTGTTTTTATGTCAGGAGCCTCATTCCTCTATATGAGCTCACTGTCAGCAGGTTTATCTGCAACCATCAAACAGATTATTTCATTTGGTCCAATCAAAACAGAGCTCTCTAATAAGGAAGTCTCCTGTCTATGGAGGACATGTAGAGAATTATAAATTTATACATTCATTGGTTACATGGTACTTAAAACCTACTATGCAACGTTTTCATATATTTAAATCATGTTCTTGAGCCAGTTTGTGCTAAAATGACCTTTACAGGGTTAATGAAATGTCACTCAGACCCCCACCGCCCTCTGTGGCCAGAATACCACACTTGCAACTTCAGAGTGGCGGTCCGGTCCCTGCTGGACTTAGTAAAGTGGAGCTGACATGCCTGGTGCTGCAGTCTGCTTCCAGCATGTTTCCTGCATGTTTTAGATCATGAACACAGCTGATGTGATTGATTTAGTGATGAACCGCTCCTGTAGACACTAATGAAGGCTGAGGAGACGTTTCAGCAGTTAGATTAAGGTGTTTCTAGGGGGTGCTAAAAACAAGCCAAACTGCATACAGTAGTATCCCTTTAAGAACAACTGTGCACCACCATAACCTCCTTCTTCAGTTAAAGCAGCAATCCGGAGTTTTCCCCTTTCAGGAATGATGTGTGATTATTCAGAAATCCGTAAAAGTGATTGTCTTATCATGTAGTGTGATATAATGTAAGCGATACGTCTTTTTTTTTTGCTAAGCCCGCCCCCTGCCTCGTTAAACTCTGTGCAATAGGAAACTGAGCACCAATCAAAACTAACTAATAGCGTTAGACTACTGCCTACGTGCTTCAAATTAAATTCAAGTAAGTCTTTAAAATATAAATATATAAGAACACAACATGACATGAGAATAATAATTGTAAAACAACGTGTTTTAGCTCAACATAATAACATGAAGTCATTCACCTTCAGACCTGCAGCATTAGCTATGTCATTATAATGAGATTATTTATTTATTTATTAATGTTTTAATCAGAGTGGTGGGAATGGGCTTCAATAGAAAACAAAAGGATCTGTTTCTGCTTCCTTCATAAGCTCCGCCTCTCTGCAGGTGTCACAGTGGGGTGGAGCCAATGTTCTGAATACCTGTTAGCTGTTTGGCTCTTTAACATCCCGTCACACCTGCCAGCTCCCGGACACAGCACCTATCAGTGGAGCTCCAGACCCTGGAGACAGGTGAGTGTTTCTAGTCCAGATCTGACCTCAGGTCAGGTGTTTCCTGCTCAGAATGAAGAGAACATAATAATCACTGATGTATTAAACGTTGGTGTTTGTAAAAGCAACAAAGACTGACTGAATCTGACTAGAATGACTCAAACGGCCCACAAATGAATCTGTGTTCCATCATCAGGCTCAGCTGGATGAAGATCTCTGATGAAGATGAGGACAAATCGTTCTAAAGTGGAGGAAACGTCTAACTTCAAAGCTTTGATAAGTTTTTAGGAAGCTGAAGACAGAAGTTAACCACTGGTAATTTCCAGTCATCCATCACTTCTCTTTCTGATAAAAGGTTGCAGGACCAGATTTAGTCCTGATGGAACTGGACAGAGATCAGGGGTTAGACCAGAGTTTAACGTCTGTGTTCCTGCTGAAGAGAACCAGAATGAAATCATCTGAGTTAGAAAAGGAAAAGCAGCCAAACTGGTTCTGATCAGCTGACAGCCAGTAGGACGCATGGGTGGAAATTCAGTTTCAGTTTTGGGGACAACTTAATGGTTGTGCCCCCCACCCCCCCACTCCCGGATCTCGTCCTACGGTAGAACGTAAACAAATAAATCAGACTGAGTTCTGGTTTTAGTTTAGATTGAAAGTAAAAGCATTGAGTTGATATTTAACAGATTTGTGTCTGGAAGCTCCTGGTCCTGTTCTCCTCCAGAGGTCATCTGGTGGCTCCATCTA
>SSNS01001540.1:0-13510 GCA_006937985.1 Aphyosemion australe | reverse complement strand
GACAGGCAGGGCCCTTATTGCTCTCCACCGGAGGATTTGTTCTCTTTATTTTTATAATTCTTCTTATTCTTCCGTATACGTTAATACAGCCCGAACCGCAGCGTGCACCCCCACATATCTTACATCAAAACGACCGGCTCGGTCGTGGGAGGTGTGCTATTACTTTTCTTAGCGTTTCGAGTTACCATGGCAACGGTATTAGCAAAAAACTGTGCAAAAACTTCCCCCTCAATACAATTAAACATCCATTTATTAATAACTTCTCCGAACAAGGTCAGAACGGTACCAAATTTGATATGTGTCATCACACTAACACTGCCTACACATTCATGTGGTCATTTCTTGAATCTGCCACAGCGCCCCCTACATCCATTTCAAACTTTAATAACTTCTACAAACAAGTTCACATCCGTACCAAATTTGATATGTGTCATCACACACACACTGCCTACACATTCATGTGGTCATTTGGTGAAACTGCCACAGCGCCCCCTACATCAATTTCAAACCTTAATAACTTCTACAAACAAGTTCACAACCATACCAAACTTTCTATGTGTCATCACACAAACACTGCCTACACATTCATGTGGTCATTTGTTGAAATTACTTTAGCTCCGCCCCTTTAGAGACGGTTTCCTCTAAATAAAACACGCAATATCTGATTCTCACAAAACTTCACATAAATGACATTTGTACACCTAAGAACTGCTTAAAAGGATTTTTTTTGTATTTAGAAACAGCGCCCCCTAGATTTTTACAACCAGCTATATCTCCATAATGCAACATCAGATCCACACCAAATTTTGTGTGCTTTGTTTTGGGTCATTGTTTTAGCACATGGGTTTGGTTACTGTACACCCCCACCCCTCAAAAAAGGAAGCAGTTATAACATCTGTTTAAAAGCTTGGGTTTTCACACGATTTTAAACACCGGTACTGGGAGCTCAGTAGAGCACTACTGACTGTTTTAGAAGATCACTCATTACACCACCTACTGGTGACATGCAGTTTATTAGCAAGCTTATAGGACAAGTTGAGGAGGGGTTGAGATGCTGATGGTGCACATTGGTCTATGACACATGGCCACCACCTTGCGCCACGGGGCAGGCCCCTTTTAAAATTTCTTCAGGAATTTTCTAGTTAAGGGGCCTGCCCGACAGGCAGGGCCCTTATTGCTCTCCACCGGAGGATTTGTATTCTTATTATTCTTCCGTATACATTAATACGGCCCAAACCGCAGCGTGCACCCCCACAAATCTTACATCAAAACGACGGGCTCGGTCGTGGGAGGTGTGCTATTACTTTTCTTAGCGTTTCGAGTTACCATGGCAACGGTATTAGCAAAAAACTGTGCAAAAACTTTCCTCTCAATACAATTAAACATCCATTTCATATATAACTTCTACAAACAAGTTCACATCTGTACCAAATTTGATAGGTGTCATCACACAAACACTGCCTACACATTCATGTGGTCATTTCTTGAATGTGCCACAGCGCCCCCTATATCCATTTCAAACCTTAATAACTACTACAAACAAGTTCACAACCATACCAAACTTTCTATGTGTCATCACACAAACAATGCCTACACATTCATGTGGTCATTTGTTGAAATTACTTTAGCTCCGCCTCATTAGCGACGGTTTCCTCTAAATAAAACACGCAATATCTGATTCTCTCAAAACTTCACATAAATGACATTTGTATACCTAAGAACTGCTCAAAAGGATTTTTTTCGTATTTAGAAACAGCGCCCCCTAGATTTTTACAACCAGCTATATCTCCATAATGCAACATCAGATCCACAACAAATTTCTTGTGCTGCGTTGTTGGTCACTGTTTAACACAGCGGTTTGGTTACTGTACACCCCTCACCCCTCCAAAAAAGGAAGCAGCTTTAACATCTGTTTAAAAGCTTGGCTTTTCACACGATTTTAAACACCGCTACTGGGAGCTCAGCAGAGCACTAATGACTGTTTTAGAAGATCGCTCATTACACCACCTGCTGGTTACATGCACAGTTTATTAGCAAGCTCATAGGACAAGTTGAGGAGGGGTTGAGATGCTGATGAGGTGGTGGTGCACACTGGTCTATGACACATGGCCACCACCTTGCGCCACGGGGCAGGCCCCTTTTAAAATTTCTTCAGGAATTTTCTAGTTCCCTGCTACACTTCGCTCAGCGGAGCCGACACTAATGTATTCCTCCACTGCATACTGTAACCCTTTTGCCTCGATCTGGGTGATATTGAGGAGGAATTGCTCCAAAAAATGTAGCTGACACGCATCTGTCTACTTCTTTTCATCACGGAAATCTGCGGAGCTGCAGTATTTGATCCACTTATTGTTGGAGTTGGCAACAGTAACTAAGGGGGGGCGGGGCTGGGCGACAGGTCAATTGTCCAGTCCCACATTTCAGGCCAGTTGCAGTCCCACAGCCCCTCGGAAGATTTCCAGCTTGTTTACAGTCTGCCTCTCTCAGTGTATGAATTACCAATGACCCTCTGTCTAATCCACTCTGTGAAAATGAGTTTCACTCTCTTAGCAGTGAATCAGCAGTGAAACATGCTTGGCTCAACAGCAGCAAATCATTTTACTGACTTGACCAGTGAAGTTCAGAAAGAGTTTTAAATGCCATTTTCTATAAACAGTGCTTTAATCCATAAATGTAGGTCATCTTTACCATGGTGTTTGGTTATTTTTAAATATTTAGTGCTTACATCTGATCTTTTTTTCTTGGAATTTTAACCCTAGCATGCAGCATTATAAAGTTAAAATCCTGTTAGTTGTCACACTAGTGTGTGAAATTTTGGCGCTTACACACTATCACCGGGTCGGCTCCGATCGGTCGGCCCCGGCCCCGCCAGGTTGTTTACACACGTTGTCCAGGACACCCTTTGGAATGCAGACGTGATAGGTGGTCTCAGAAGTGCGCGTGAAAAATTGGCGCTAATTTATCAGTGATGAGCGCATCTCCGAGCATGTGGGCGGGTCAAAGGAGCGCGGAGAAGTCTGCGCGGTGTCTTCCTTATTAAACAAAGGCTGTGTGGCAGCACTGTGTGTGTGTGTGTACGTTGCGCTCATCACATGACAGAAGGAACTGACCAACATGAACCCAGCGGTTTATCCAACCCATCAGCCAGCAACCACCACCACCCATCAACCTCCAGAAAGGTACAGAGGAAATCCATTCACCTGTAAAAGCTTAATCAGAGACTGCACCTTCTGTTTATCTGACCCATCCCTCTCGGATTATGAAAAACTGTCTTTTATGGTTCTCTGCTTGGGTGGAGATGCCCTGCAGTGGGCTTACCAGTACTTTCAGTCACACCCCATGAAAACAGTTAAATTCTGGACTTTTGCTGGTGAGCTGCTAAGGCAGGGGTGCCCAATCCTGGTCCTGGAGGGCCGGTATCCAGCACATTTTAGTGGTTTCTCTGCTCCAACACACTTGATTCAGTGCTTGAATCACCTGTGCAGCAGTTCATCAGACTCTCTAGAAGTCTGTTAATCACCTGCTGAATGAAATCAGGTGTGTTGAAGCAGAGTTAAAGCTAAAACCTGCTGGATACCGGCCCTCCAGGACCAGGATTGGGCACCCCTGTGCTAAGGACTTTTTGCCATGACTCACCTCCACCAACTCTACAGACTGCCATGTCATCCCCTGGTTCTGACAGCGCTACCTCCTCATCCCTGGTGGGCTGTCTCTCCACGTCCTCCTCTGGTCCTATCAGCGCCTCCTCGTCACCCCTGGTGGGCCAATCCACCTTCTCCTCATCATCTCCATCTACTCACAGTTGTCCTTATAACCAGACTGTGGCTCCCACCATCAGATCAGGCTTCTTCTCCTTCTCCTCTGGTTCTGTTGGCACCATCTCTTCACCGCTGATGGGCCCATTCGCCATGTCTTCCTATGGTTCTAACGGTGCCACCTCTTTACCTCTGGTGGGCTGTTCCTCCACAACATCCTACTCTGAAATCGGTGCCTCCTCTTCATCCCTGGTGGGCCGAGTCACCTTCTCCACACCCACACCATTGACCAGCAGACGAGGCCATCATCATGCTGTCCCTGAGGTTCCTGTCAGTACGCCCTCATCATTCCCGGTGGGCCGATCTGGATAACTAAGGCAGAGCTGGAGGGGGGACAGCTCTGCTTTGCGGACAACAGGCTGGTGCTGTGCCTGCCAGGATATAGCCCACTACGCTTCAGGCAGTTTAAACCGCCATCACCTGGACAACACCACCAGCGCTGTTTTGGCCATCCTGATGCCACCTCCCAACAAACATTGGTCTGACGCCGACATCGTGTCCACGTCCAAAAATGGTCGCGGTAGGACGGCCCAAATTTGTAAACAAAATGTAAAAGAACATTTCCTAAAAATCCATTCAGATACATTTGTACATGCCTACAGTTAAATGTATAATTGTTATTTGGACAATTAGTTACGTGTACTTCAACATAAGATTCCAGCAAATATTGGTCCGGCGGCGACGTGGTGTCCACGGCCCAAAATGGTCGTGGTAGGACGGTATAAATTTGTAAAAAAAATATGTACCAGAACATGTCCCAAAGTCCATTCAGATACATTTGTACATGCCTACAGTTATATGTATAATTGTTATTTTGACAATTAATTACGTGTAGTACAACATGTTGTGAATCAGTTTGAAGATCCACTTTTTATCATCATTCACACAGCAAAGGTATATCTCAAGTAGTAAGTCATCCGACTTCCACACAGAGGACCCGGGTTCGAGTCCAGACCGGGACAAAGATTAACATTGACAACCGGTAAAACAAAGTATTCTATTTATGATTTTATTATTATTAATAAATGTAAAAACAAAATTTTATTTTACTGTGTAGCTCAGACATTCACTGACGGTCATTAAACTTTCAAATAAGATGCGCGAAAGTTGTAATTCACAGCGAGAAAACACGTGTAATTCACGTCCAGAAAAGACATCAGTTCAACTTTCATTTTGGAACTATTTTTCAACCATGACGGGACGTCTCGAACTGACGTCGTTTCAACGTCCATTCGACGTCCGAATGTTTGCTGGGCTTCTCCTCTCTGGTGGGTCAGGAGTGTCCATCCTTCTCTACGTCCAAACCATCTTCACATCCTCCGAGAATCTGTTAATCTACAACAATAATCTGCACAACACAGAATAGATCAGATTACTTTTTTGTTGTTTCAGCTGTGTGAACTTACACCAGACTTAAAGGGCATCTTTCATTTTAAACACATGTTGAAGCCCTTATATAGTAATAGGTCTAAATTTTATATTTTCATTGAAAAAAAGGACGATATTTGACAATAAAAGGTGTTATTTCTGCCCCAACTCAGCTTTCCTAGCTAATCCGTCTAAAAACAGCACCCCTAGCTGGAAACCGGAAGTGACGCAACTGGAGGAAAACGTTTCAGACTCGGCTCAGAAAAACATGGATGCACAGCAGCAGGAGGCGCTAGAATTGGAATACGAAAATACAGTTATTTATAAAACTGAAGGTGCACAGCCATACAGTTTTGAGCCAGCAGCAAGAGTTGATGACAACAGGCAAAACAGAGCTAATTTAAATGGTGAGAGAAGAGCTATTGAAACATGGGAACTTCAAAATGCACACAGACTTGGAAATGCTAACTGGTAAGAGCTTTTATATTTTTAATTTAAAGATATTTCCACAGAAACATGTCCCTGATATATTACATCAAATATCTAGCCACATAACTTAAGAAATATTAAAGTTAAAATGGTTAATAGTTAGGCTCAAAGTTATTCATACCTGTAACAGCCCTTTGTTACATTAGCTGTTATTACATTAGCCTAGCCTGGCAAGCCATCCTCTATATATGTGAAATAATCCTGTTGGTTCAGCAAACTGATGGTCTATTCTAGGCTAACATTAGCCTAGAATAGACCATCCACTAATTCATCCACAAACTTTTTCAGATGCAGTTTGGGACTCTGGCTGTACATAAACAAGAACATTGCAGATCTAATGTCCCATATTATTTCTCCACTTTAAAACAAAGAGACCTATTTTAGCTTTACTGGATGTAATTGAATTTTTTTAACCATTAGTAACTTATTGTGCGATATGAATGGCAGTAGTTGGCCACAATGTAATTTCCTTTGGGATGAAGTTTTTATCCATCAATGTTCATTCATGTCCATACCCTAATTTCATTTGCTCCTTTTTTTAAATTTTTTTTTTTTACTGCATATTCAGGTGTCGGTGTGGCCAATGTGCACCAATGGAGAGCATTATTCACAGCGTGTGTTGTCAGGAACTGGAACCATTCAGGCAGCTCTTGCTCACTCTGGACCCCCCAGCACCCCATCTCCTCTGTTTAACCGGCCATCCTGGATTTGAGGGCTGCTGCTTGAATCCGTTTGTACTAAAGCTTGCTTATCACACATGTAAGGAGCAACATGGACCCCTACATCTGCAGTTAAATGAGTAAGAACATATGTATCCTCCAAGGTCATAAGTATAAAGTTTAGCAACAATGCATCACATGTGAATGAATAAGAACACATTCAGCTGAAAAGAGTTTAATGGACAAAATCCTATTTAAAAAGTAGTTATTAAAAATGTTCCTAAGTAACAATAAAAGACAAATCTGTAACATCAAATGACATTGCTGACAATTTCACATCTTCATTTTGCAGACAGTATCGTTATGTTGCTTATAGACAGATGATCCGATGGACACATGTCATCATTGGGCGACACATCCACAAGCCTTTGCCATCTTGTGTGGTGAACACCATCAGAGCAGCCTTCCCAGATGAAGCTGCACAATACAATGGCTTCCAGTGGCCTAGTCTGGACTAGTGTGGCTCTGAAAATAATTTTGTACATAATTCAATGTGGAAATGTTAGAATTTGTTCTTTGTAATTCAATGACTGTACACATAAACATTAAATATCATTCCTGATCTTGGTTGTTGCAAAACTTATTTTGACTGACACAAAGATTTAAAAACTGTCCAAATTATATTTGGATTTTTTACTCCATTCCATGCAAATGATCCCTATAAACACTTGGGTCAATACATTTAATTTAAAATCTACCTGTTTTGAAAACCTTGAGTTCCTCATGTACTGCCCAACAGCCTCGTGCTTTTCCACTCTGTCACACAGGGCTGCCAGTGGTCCAGGATCAGCGGCTCTCATTGCAGTCATTGAGGAGCTCAGTAGTTGAGGGTTAGTGTTGTAGGTCTCCTGCAGCCTGCAGAGTAGTGCTGTAGCATATTCTGTAATATTGATATAATTAATGAGCAGTTATAAATAAATGGAATATCTAGCAACCTGAAATCCTTTTACCATAAGTTGGTTCATCTTTCACTGGCCGCACAGATCATCCACCTTTTTTAAAGCGTGGATAGCGTACAGCATATCTCTCCACACCTGCCTTGGTTCTGGCTATGTCTCTGTTGCCATTACTGTTATAGTGAAGGGCAGCCAGCAGCAATCTGCAATAAAGAAACAGGTCGATGATCGATTTTGTTGTCGTTTCATCTGATCTGCAGCCGCATGTCTTGGACACTCGGGTGAAGAGAGGGGCGGAGCTGTCAACTGAATACTACCTGGTGGTGAGTTGGCTTCGATGGTGGGGGAAGATGCCAGTCAGACCTGGCAGACCCAAACGTGTTGTGAGGGTCTGCTGGTGGTCGGTGCCTGTCGTGGCGGCAATCCCCGAACCCGCTGGTGGACACCAGTGGTTAAGGATGCTGTCAAGCTGAAGAAAGAGTCCTATCAGGTCTTTTTGGCCTGTGGGACTCCGGAGGCAGCTGATAGGTACCGGCAGTCCAAGCGGAATGCGGCTCGGGTGGTCACGAAGGCAAAAACCCGGGCATGGGAGGAGTTCGGTGAGACCATGGAACAAGACATCCGTATGGCTTCGAAGAGATTCTGGTCCAACATCCGGCGCCTCAGGAGGGGAAAGCAGTGCGCTACCAACACTGTTTACAGTGGGGAGGGTGTGCTGCTGACCTCGACTCAGGACGTTGTTAATCGGTGGGCCGAGTACTTCGAAGACCTCCTCAATCCCACCGGCACGTCTTCCAGGGTGGAAGCAGAGTCTGGGGACTTTGGGTTGGGTCTCCAATCTCTGGAGCCGAGGTCACAGAAGTGGTCAAAAAACTCCTCAGTGGAAAGGCTCCGGGGGTGGATGAGATCCGCCCGAATTTCCTTAAGGCTCTGGATGTTGTGGGGCTGTGTTGGTTGACGCGGCTCTGCAATATCGCGTGGATATCGGGGGAAGTTCCACTGGACTGGCAGACTGGAGTGGTGGTCCCCCTATTTAAAAAGGGGGACCGCAGGGTGTGTTCCAACTACAGGGGGATCACACTCCTGAGCCTCCCTGGTAAGGTCTATTCAGGGGTTCTGGAGAGGAGGGTCCTTCGGATAGTCGAACCTCGGATACAGGAGGAGCAATGTAGTGTAGCCCACCTTTACCCTCTGGATTAGGTAAGGGCTCCCTAGATTCAATATGTAGCATTAAAGATTAAAATGTCCCTTTGAAATACTGTACCTCAATTCCTAATATATTCCTAAATAATGTTATTACTAGTTCCCTTTGACTCACAAAGTTTTACTTAACACAATGACCAAACATAGTTAAATTTCAACCAGTAATTTACTGAATTATTAAATTTAAACATAAACAAATACATAAACTCAAACTTCAGTTATGACTCAAATATGTGAGGGGCCCACTCACCACTCACACACACAAGCACACTAGCCGGCTCCTACCACTATAAAAATCCTCAAAGTTGCAGGCCTGAGTGAAGCTAGGGAGCGGTGAGGCCCAAAACACAATGACCACTTCACTCTCAGTAGAGCAATCAAACAAAATGAGGTACCTGATTTTGTAGCTTACCGGACTCTACTCACAACCAAATCCTTGGGAAAGAAGTGTCAAACTGTGTCCCATCTGCTGTTCCTAGTCCAAGCTCACTCTCCAACGAGCGACGTCCGGGCAAAAAGCACAAAAGATATAAAAAAGTAATCCAAAGCAGTCTCTAGTAGTCAATTAACACGTCACTAACGACTTTCTTCACCTCCAGGCCGGAATAATGAAGCGGTAGTCTCCACAGCAAGCTGAATTAGCTAAACTATGCTCCAAGTGCTGCCTTCACTTAGCCATTGAAAGCTAACTGTCCAATAAACTGCTTTAAAGTCCTAATGCACATTAAACGTCAGGACAAACTTTGAGCTAAAGTGTCCACAAGTAGTCCAAGAACCATTAAACAAGCGTACATTACCGACCATTAGGTTAGTGATCCAGAAACTTATTTGGTACAAGATGGCGCGACACGGGTTGCAGCCTGTCAGAGCAGCTCTCACTTCTTCACTCTCTTTTTTATTCTTTGCTTGTTTTGTGTTGCGTGTTTTTAACCGCACGATCCACAGGAGTACTTTTGTGTCGTTTGTGTTCATTTTTTAAATTTTATCTGAACTTCTGGGGGTCGCACAAGGAAATTCTCCCAGGTCCATCCACGCACCTATTACCTACAGCAGGGACCAGCTGATGAAGTTGCGGCCACCGGCGCTCTTCCACACTGACACGCCTGTCCTGTCCCCTGAATTGAGGAGGAAAAACAGGGGGTGCCGAGCTGGGCTTAGAATACAGCAAAGGAAACAGAGATATAAACCAGTTTTACCCTCCGTGATTATGGGAAATGTCCGTTCTCTGCCCAACAAGATTGATGAGCTCACAGCACTGACCAGACTCCAGCGGGATTACAGACGGTGTAGTCTGATGTTTTTTAAGGAAACGTGGATGAATGAGCTCATCGCTGATGCTGAGGTTTCCCTGGAAGGATTTAAACTCTCGCGCGCTGACAGGAGCGCAGAACGGAGCGGTAAGCGAAAAGGAGGGGGGCTGGTTGTGTTCATTAATGAGAGATGGTGCAACCCGGCGCATGTGACCATTAAACAAAAACTCTGCACAAAAGACATTAAGTTACTGGCTGTTGGTCTCCGGCCCTATTATATCCCGAGAGAGTTTTCACATGTCATAGCGTTTAATGTGTACACCCCCCCCCCCTCGGCTGACGCAGCCGCTGCATGCGAGCTGCTCCAAAGTTCTGTGGAGAAGCTGCAGACAGCTCATCCAGATGCGCTTGTTCTCATCAGCGGGGATTTTAATCACGCGTCTCTCTCCTCCACTCTGCCCACTTTTACACAGTATGTTAAGTGTCCCACAAGAAATTTCAATACAATTGATCTTCTGTATGCTGTCAAAAATGCATACACTTCCTCCCCCCCGCCGCCGCTCGGCCGCTCAGACCACAACCTCATTTTCCTGAAGCCTGAATACACACCCAGGGTGATTAGGGAGCCTTCTCAGAAAAAAACTGTGAAAGTGTGGAATGAGGAATCAACAAAAATTCTGAGGGACTGTTTCCAAACCACTGACTGGGAAACACACTGCAGCGCCCATGGTGATGACCTTGACAGCCTGACCCACTGTGTGACTGATTATGTAAACTTCTGTGTAGAAAACACCGTCCCAACACAAAGAGTGAGGTGTTTCTCAAACAATAAACCTTGGCTGACCACAGACCTGAAATCCCTGCTGAATGTTAAAAAGAAAGCTTTCATGTCTGGAAATAAGGAGGAGCAAAAATGTGTGCAGAAAGAACTTAAACACAAAATAAGACGGGCTAAAGACAGCTACAGGAGGAAGCTGGAGAATCAGCTGGGGCAGAACAATGCTCGTGGTGCCTGGAGAGGCCTCAGGAACATCACAGGTCACAGTGGGAGGAGTGGTGCCAGTGGGTCTGCTGATGGGGACCAGAACCGGGCCAATGAGCTTAACCTGTTTTTTAACAGATTCGACTCCACTCCCCCCACTGCTGCTACAGGCACCACCACCCCCCAACCACCTCCACTCAGCCAGCCAACCCCCCACCTCTCAACTTCACACCATTCATCAGCTTCTCCCCCCTCCTCCAACCATCCTCAGCAACAAGCCCCCCCTCACTACCCCCTCTCAGTTACATCGGACCAGGTGAGGAGAGAACTGAGGCGGCTTAAGAGCAGAAAATCAGCAAGTCCTGATGGAATCAGCCCCAAACTGCTCAAAGACTGTGCTGACCAGCTGTGTGAAGTGGTCACACACATGTTCAACCTGAGCCTTCGACTGGAGCAGGTCCCCATCCTGTGGAAGACCTCCTGTGTGGTTCCAGTCCCCAAAACATCACATCCAAGGGAACCAGACCACTACAGACCTGTCGCCTTGACCTCCCACCTGATGAAGACTATGGAGAGACTCATCCTCACCCATCTGCGTTCAGTGGTGACCCCAGAAATAGACCCACTTCAATTTGCATACAAACCAAACATGGGGGTGGAGGACGCCCTCATCTACCTGCAGCACCGGGCTCTGAATCACCTTGAGATGCAAAAAAGCACTGTGAGGATCATGTTCTTCGACTTCTCCAGTGCCTTCAACACCATCCAGCCGTGCCTACTGCAGCAGAAGATGAGGGGTGCAGGAGTGGACGAACATCTGACCTCATGGATCACCAACTACCTCACCAACAGGCCACAGTACGTGAGGCTGCACAACTGTACGTCTGAGGTGGTTGTGTGCAGTACTGGAGCGCCGCAGGGTACAGTGCTCTCACCCTTTCTCTTCACCTTCTACACCTCGGACTTCACCTACAACACCAGCAGCTGTCACCTCCAGAAGTTCTCTGATGACTCGGCCATCGTCGGCTGTGTGTCTGAGGGGGACGACCAGGAGTACAGGTCAGTCATCATGGACTTTGTGGACTGGTGTGAGCGTAACCACCTTCGCTTGAACACCAGTAAAACAAAGGAAATGGTGATTGACTTCCAGAGAAACACTCCTCCTCACTCACCAGTAAACATCCAGGGAGCAGACATTGAGGTGGTGGACACCTTTAAGTACCTGGGTGTTCACCTCAACAGTAAACTGAACTGGTCCCACAACACAGATGCTCTGTATAAGAAGGGCCAAAGCCGCCTCCATCTCATGAGGAGGCTGAGGTCCTTCGGAGTTAAATCCCAGCTGCTAAAATCCTTTTATCACTCTGTTGTTGGCTCTGTTATTCATTCTGCTGTGGTCTGCTGGGGTGTAGGCAGCTCTGACCGAGACAGAAAGAGACTGAACAAGCTAGCTACCAAAGCTAGCTCGGTTCTGGGCTGCCCGCTGGATTCTGTTGAGGAGACGTGTGAAAGGAGGATGCTGGGGAAGATGACCTCCATCTTAAGGAACCCCTCCCACCCACTGCACTCCACTGTGGAGATCACGGACAGCTCCTCCAGAGGTAGACTGAGACATCCCAGATGTAAAACTGAGCACTATCGCAGATCTTTCATCCCCTCTGCTGTAAGAGTGTGTAACTCCTCAGTTTAAGCTGTACTGGTATCATCCTGGTACACAATAACACCAATGCAATATTCATGTGTTCTATAATTGTGCAATAACAGATTCTCACTGTTGTCTGTGTCTCTTACAGTATGCTGCATAGTGTTGGTACCAAGTCTGTTTTTATCTTTATTTGTGTTTTTTTTAGTGATCTAGGATTACAATAGTAGATTACTATGTGTATATACATGTATCCTTGTTTTTTATCTTCTTCTAATTACCTTTTGAGTGATGGTGCTGCTGTGACAAGTGAATTTCCCCACTGGGATCAATAAAGTGTATTCTATTCTATTAATTACTCTGCTTCGGACATGTGTGTCTTTTTTCCCGTCCCTCTCGTCGTCAAGCTCTCTCTTCCTCTTTCATGCAATCGCATCTTAGCACTTTTTCCAAAATAAAACAAAAAAAAATACATCAAAAGCATTTCAAACATTGCTTTCTTTTAACTTATACTTATACTTCACCACATACATGAAATACAATATTAACTAGATAAATTGCATTTCTTGCAGAAATACGTTTGAATGCTTTGTTGCTGAATACGATAGCTGAAACAGCTGAATTGAAGCTAAAACTAAGCTTAATTGTCAAAATGTGCTGAATGTATTTGAAGTTTTAGGAGCAAAAATTGCTAAAAAGTTTTAAAAAGCCCAAAAAGTAAGTAGAGAATAGAGAAAAAAATCCGAACCAGCAGAAAACTGAAATCTCTAAACATAGTTTAAAAAACTGAGTAGCTAAAATGTTTAAACAGCTCATATTTGAGTACAAGTAGTTAAAGTTTCACAAATAGTTGAATTGTGAAGTTAGCAGGATATGCTGAATTTTGAAACTGATAGCTGAGTAGCTGAACTGAAATAAGCAGTTTTCTGCTGCGAAAATTTAGCGTAATTGTAAAAATGAGCTGAAAAGATTGAAAGATTTAGGAGCAAAAAATCACTAACAAGTGTATTAAAGCCAAATAAGTAAGTGGAGAAAAGAGAAAATAAATCTAAACATCAGAAAACTGAAATCTCAGTACACAGTTTAAAAAACTGGACAGCTGAAATGTTTAAACAGCTGGTATTTGAGTAGGAATAGTTTAATAGT
>SSNS01001538.1:4633-19205 GCA_006937985.1 Aphyosemion australe | reverse complement strand
AATAAGTTAAATGTTTTGTTAAAAAAGGAATGGCCTCTGAAAAGCTAAATCCTGAATGAACCTCATCCAATCATTGTGAACGTCCCGTTCTTAATAATTGGATCATAACCCATCCATCAAACACTTTACGCTTTCTCGGCTCAGAGCAGCTGAACAGGAAGTGAAGCCTGAGCTGAGCTAGCTAGTGTAACACACACAATGTTCTGTTCTGTTTGTTGTTTTCAAATTTTATTTAAAGATATGACTTACACATTTTGTTTAATTTTCTGTTCTGTACGTGTAAGTGACAGACTGTCCTGTGTGTGTGTGTGAATGCATGCGTGCGTTCGTGCATTTGTGTGTGTGTGTGCATGCATTCGTGCATGTGTGTGCACGAGCTGTCGGAGAGGAGAGAACATGTGGGAGGTGGTTCAGGCTGGGCTCTGGAAGTTTAGACCTGTTGTTCGTGGGGTTTTCCTTGATTGTTGAGCTGCTGTACTGCCTTGTTTTTCACCATAAAAACACCACACTATATTAGCTAGCTTACATGTTGTTATACGGTTACATAGGTGTCTTATATTTGGAATTATGGCAGAAAAGGTGCCAACAATAAGCTGAAAATGTAAAACTGAACCCCTGTGAACACGCATTGCATGTTCCTGCATTCTGAAGAAAGGGATCACACCTTTGAATGGTCAAAAACTAGCAGGCAAGTAAAGCACCTACTGCACCTTTAACAAGTCAAGTTGTTCATATTTGAAAGGACCAAAGCGTTGCTCATCTGTTTACCTGTGAACTATTTGACATCTGATCAACAGAAACAGCTTGAATGTGTTTTAATCTACAGCTCATTCTTTGCACACGGGGACTGTCAGACATGTTGAAAGTGTTAGTGAACCATGTGGTTTGAGTGAGGGAGGAGATCACTCCAACCAGAGCCATAAATCCTGAAACCATCATGTGAGCAAATCACTAGTCGGGTCAAAGTGTCTACACACACACACGTGTGTAAATCCAACTCAGGGTGGCGGTTTGTAATTGTGGAGTCCTGAGCCTAGTCCGACTAATAAACACCTTCTCTTTATAGCCTTCAGAAAAACAACATCTAACAGGAGGATTTTAAGGGTACTTGTTGCACCCGTGAGAGTAAGATCACTACACAGAAATGTCCTGATCTAAGGTGTAAATGTTTGTACAAAAAAATAAAAACCATTCATTTAAACACATTTTTAATAATTATACAGCACAGTGACACACATCGTTCTGCTTACCTCTGTTGTTTTGGAAAGATGATTTGATTTTGATTTGATGATTTATGGATGATTTATGGTCATTTGTATGGATGTTACTGCTGTCAGAGGAGTTGATTGAGTTAGTTTTGGTTTAACTTGACCAACTAACATTTAATCAGCTGTAGATGTGACTTTAAACCGCTTCAGTTTAGAGAAATAAAGACGAGTTCTGACCAGACAGACGTTTATTTCTATTAATCTCAAAGAGAATAATCCCTCTCATTAAGACCTTTTTACACAGTTTTAAACATTTATAATTATCAGTGTCAATTAGCAGAAATAGGAAATTGCAACCAAAGGTCTCTTTCATCATCTCATTTGAGCCGTAAGTGATCCAAGTATCTGTGACTGAAGTGTCAGAATAAACTGCAGTGACATTTTTGGGATTAGGGATTTTTTAACTTTAGTAAATCCACTCTAGCTATTATCTTTCAGCTGAGAAGGAAACTGTTGTTTATTCAAACAAAAGTCATGCAGATTTACAACAAATAAAGTATTCATTCTTCATAAAGTTTCCACAGAAACCTCCCTAAAATATCTGAAATGTCCCTTTAATCTGATAAATTACAACAAAGTGAAAGCAGAGCTGTCAGACGCCAACACCAACCAGCACAGTGGACATTTTAACAATGTGTTAATCTCAGTTTTACATAATCTAGTTAATGGTACAGGACACCATCTTAACTAATAAATACAATATTGTAGAAACTAACCAGTCTGACCCCATTAATAATACTAGTGAGCTTCTACATGGATGTATTCCTGTGTGTGTGTGTTCAGTAGCACCAGCATTTAGGAACAGTAACACAGTTATGTAACTGGGTTAAAACCAGTAAGAGCCTCATGAATAACTCAGGCCCAGTGTTTGTCCTGCCTTTAGGAGAGAGAGGCTCACCTATCCAGAGTAATCAGCTTCAGCCATCAGCTGCTGCTGTGTGTCCAGATTGGTTCAACATTAAGACACTGGTGGCCCCCCCAACACACACGCACACACACACGCGCGCGCACACACACACACACTACATCAGTGCTAAGTGCTTGTTTGGAGCTCATGCCAAAGATAGAACCAGTTCTTCCTGTTTTTATGGCTAAGAGCCGTGTGGGCCAGGGATACTGGCTACAGAAGCACCGACTCTGGTCCACAGCAAAGAGCTGGTGGTGTCTGGTGCCAAGGGCGGGGCTGTGGTGGTCAACCAGACCCAATAAAGCCTGAGGACTGGTGTAATGTTTAAAAAACATCCACACACCAGTTATTATGGCCCTTTTCCACCCCTCAGCATGTTTGGACTGTTTTCCTTTGCATTTGAGAATTGGCTCAAGGGGGTGTCTTTGTGTGATCAACGCTAAGTAAAGATCGTGGTAAATAACAGAGATCTCAAATTTCAGTCAGAAGAATCATGATTATCATTGCAGCCCTAGTCTGAACCAGGCTGAACCGAGTCGAGCCGGGCTGAGTAGGTTCTGGTAGAAGAGGCCCTTTAGTGTCCAACCTTCATAATCCAGTAAGAATCAATAAAACAGATTCAGCGTAGATCTAAAGCACATTCATTTATTATTATTTACATTTTTTCATACTTTAATCCTCAGATACTATGCTGTTTTTGTTAGCGTGTCCATAAATGGTTCCTGCTCATAATAGTGAATAAATCTGTTCACAAACATCAGCTGTTTTTGTTAGACATCCTTAATGGAGAAACTAGACTTTATCCTGCTGTTTAAACTGGCTTCTAGTCTTTATAAACATCTGTAAATAACTATTGGTAGTAATTAAATGAGGCTAGAGTGTTTGTTTCCTGTTTTCCTATCAGATTAAAGTCTTAGTGCATCTTCTACGGTCGTACTCAGCTGCTTTTGAACATAAATCTGTCTTGTTGTGCTTCTCCCAGCTCTTGATGTTTAGGGATCCTTCCTACCAGCACTTTTCCTGGCTAGGGGCTGGTTCTGGCTGTCACCACTCTGGTAACTGGTTTGAGTTAGGCTCTGGCTCCACGGCAGCACTGGAATGCCCCAAATGTTGTTGTGCAGAGAAATAAACAACCTCCAGAGTGCTGAGCGCTCGCTCTGATGAAATGATCAGGATTTCAGTTCAGGAACACTCGCTGGTGCCATTCCTTAGAGAATGTTGTTGGTATATTTAAACAAGTGTTTTTTAAACAGAAACATCATTTTGTTATGAATCTTTGCTAATTTACTAAAACCCTTTAATCAGTGATCATTTCACACGTTGTAACCAGTTTTTTATTAGATTTCATCAGATTAACCAACCAGATGTTTTCCATAATAAAACCAGTCTGATATGAATCCCATCACATTTGGTCTGTTTTGTGTTGACTTCAGTGATTTGTGACATCACCGCCTGCTTGCTGAGTCATCGTTTATCCTAGCGTTTCCAGCCCACCAGTTTCTAATTTAAGTTTTTATGAAAGTCGTTAAAGTCGACCACATAAACAGAGGCGCTGCTGGATTCCATACTGGATGGGTCTTCTGCTGCAGGAAGTGATTATCAGCAGAAGCTGTGACCACGTGACGTCCTTTTGTTTTAGTCGTGGTGGTCATGGTAACCCTCCTGTAGGTGGAGCTTCATTTAAAACCATTTAAAAACAAGCAAATGAAAGGATAAATCACTGACGACACTTCCAACTAAAGGAGAATATTCACCAGCATCACGCCTCTAGCTCTGTGATCTCAGATATTGGGCCCACACCAGGTGCTGTCAGTTAAAGAGAAAAAATCCCACTTTAGCGTTACGACAACAGAAACCATTGATTACCATTATTATTGATATGAGTGAACCACGCCTTTAGGCTAATAGCCATTTAATAATGACTTTAACACATCAGAAAGATCAAATGTAAATCTCACAAAGGCAACGTTTTCTAGGCTCATCTGTAGCTTGTTGCTCAGCTTTAATGAAAGTTCGTCATCTTGCATCATTCAGTTTTCATCAGTTTTTTTTATTTATGCCTCAAACGTGTCACCAGTCTGGTTCTGACACAAGAATGGGAGGATATTGGGTCAGACAATAGTACAATAAATAAAGATTATACCAATAATTTTATGACAGTAACTCAAACCTAGCAGAGTAAACAATGGAACAACATGTGTGAGTGATTGTTTTGTTTTTTATTGCTGTGTTACAGCACCGTGACTCTGGTCTCTCAGAGGAATTACATCAATCTGGTTTTTATTTTCCTGGCACACTCAAAGATTTTTTTTTATTAAGGGAGTTGTGCTCATTAGTTTGTGGAAATCCAGCGTTTCAGATGAAAATGCAGCTTCATTTTGTATTTTATTTATTTAGAAGATTAGCATCCATGCTAGCAGAAACTGGTCAGACTAACGTTTTACAGTCTTGTCTCTGAGCGGGACAGGTGAGAGATGTCTCGTGTTTGTGTCCCACCAAATTACGTTAAACTTTTACCTCGGCTTTCAGTCAGATGCGTTAGCATCAAATAACTTCTGCGAAGTGCCCTAACTACCATTATAGTCAATGGGAGTGTTGCTCTCAGGCTCACAGCGGCACTTCTCAGATGCGTCCCAGAAGCGTAGTGTTGCAGGGCTCTGCTAAGTTTACACTCCAGTTATATTTTTTACACACTACCCTTCCAGACCGTGTCAAGCTCAGCAGTTCAGAGGGGGCCAGACAGGAAGTCAAACACACCAGCAGTGTAAAGCATCTGGCAACTTTCTAAATAAATGACACATTTTGTATGGCTTAAAGGGTGAGTCACACCATGGGTGGAGACTTACTTCACCCACACTTCCTGTTAGAAAAATGCACCTAAAGGAGGCGTCGCCTGGTGAACCGAGAGAGTGGCACTGAGGCGGTGATTGACAGCATCCCCCTCAACCCCCCACCCCCACCCGCGCGGTCTCGGAGTTTCTCAGTTGGAAAAACGAGTCGTTAACGAGAGCATGCACACAAGCACACAGCAGACTCACCGCTCAACGTGAGCAGACAGAGAAACTGCAGCAGGCTGGAGGATTTCCTGTCCACTTCGATCACTAGAAAAAAAGGGGGAGGAGGACGTTTTTTTAAGGAGGCAAGTGGCTCTGAGTCTTAACGTGTCATATGGGCAGGTGAGTGGTTGAGCCAGCTGAGAGTCCAGTGCAGCTCAGCCACGTAGTACAGTACCGACGTCACCCTGCAGCTCTACAGCCATCAACTGTGGCTGATTCTAAATCAGTGTGGAGCAGAGTTTTAACCTGAAGATGGAGATAGAATTACAGTTTTGGGCTGAAATATTTTAAGTAAGTTGCACTAAACTGTCAAAATTATGACTTCACATGTCTACAGCACTCATCTACACAGGTTATCAGCAAAATAAAGTTCATTTAGGTGTTACTCGCTCTTTAACTCTTCCTTGGCCGAGGTAAACAGAACAGCTTTTATATCCATGTTGCCGTCTTTCTCCTTGCTTGGTATTACTGGTGAAATCACGCCTGATCTTTCTCTTCTCCTGTGATGTCATGATCTCGTAGGACCAGCAGTGTAGAACTCATTAACAGCCACTGAGAATCTCAGACGCTCCCGTTAGGAAGTGACGCGCCTCTGAGGTCACTGTGAAAATGCATCATTTACATTCCTCCCTGCTTACACGTCAGGTGCAAAGTCTGGGTTAGAAAGTAATTTTTACATTACTGTTTTCAACCATGTTTTAGTCTCTAAACAAGCTTTAAAACCAGAAGAGTTCTACTGGTCTGTAAATAAACCTCCATGTAGACATGATGGTTAGGTCTAAGAATTATTGTTTCTATGAGTCAACTTTTCTACATCTACTATTTTATTCATTCTCAGTTTAAGGAAAACAACTTTAAACATCAGCCCTCTAACCCGGGGCCGCTATGAGCGGAGACTAGAATCTGGTGTTTGAACGTAGCTCAGACTAACATCTGGAAGTGCTAAAACACTGATGACTCCAGCAGAATCCCACAGCAGCCAACCACAGCCTCACTTCCTGGAGTCTCTCCACCAATCAGGATGCTCGCCTCAGGAGATGGGCGGTCCAGTTAGGACAGAGACAGAAAAAGTAGAGGAAAAGAAGAAGGGAGCAGTTATTTCTCAGGGTTTTGGATTATTAGCAAAAGAAGAAAAAGGAGCTGGAGGTTTTAGACACGAGGCTTTAGATTAAAACAGAATTCAGACGGTTTTCTGTTTGGGCTGTGAAGAGGAGGAGAGAAAAGGAGGTAGGAAATGGAAAAATACATATTTACTAAAGAAAAACGGAACGTCTTCTTTTTTCATTATTATTTTCTTTAGTGTTAAAAATGTAGCTCAGTGTTCCTATGAGGGCTGGAGCTCATCAGTTGTTTTGACTAAAGGCACCTGATTTAAACTCTGTCCAGAAAAATGGCTTTACTTTTTTCATTGTTGAAGTTTAATTTCTACAAATGTGTCTAATTAATTTTAATGTCCCAGTTTATCTTCTGTCATTTCCACTGACTTCACACAAACGTTTTCAGTTCAGTTGAAGCGTTTGCTCATTAGAGAGACGAGTAGGCTGAGTAACATCAGTAACATCTTGTACTTTACAAGAAAAATGGAGTAAATGCATAATTTATCCAACTGCAGTCATGGATTTAAGCACATCTCATTTTCACATGTGTTCAGTTTATTTACACTCAACAAACTGATCATTTAAGATATTTGATGTCAGCTGGACACATTTAAAGGAGCCAGGACATGTTATTTTTAACCTTTGAGATCAATAGTAGGCACAGTATATGATAAAATATTACCGTTGGCACTACTGAGATCTCCACGGGGCGTTTAGAGGTGTGCAGAATGAAGGTACAGCATTTTCTTTAAAAACTATATTTTAATTAAAAAGTAATCAAATATTTCTTTTGACGGGCACGACACTGGGTTATGTTTACATCTACCAGCCACTAGAGGGCACCATTGCTAGTTGCCAAATACGGTAAACAGTCCACTCAGCACATCGAGGCTGGCTCTGTGGAAAATGGCGGACTTGGCAAGTTAAGCAGCTGCCCTGGGGCGCACTGATGGAGGCGAGGCTGCCGAGCACTGGCGCCACCAGTCCCTCCGACCACTACCAGCAGGCAAGGCGGGTTAAGTGTCTTGCCCAAGGACACGACAGCGACAGACTGAGCGGGACGCGAACCTGCGACCTTCCGATTAAAAGGCAGCCACTTAACTCCTCTGCCACCATCACCCAAAATAAAGTTACTACCGTGACCGGGAGTCAAACCATTGCTGTGCAAGGTAGCCACTGGTCTACCGAGTCTGTTACATAACCTTAGTCGCCTAACACACATATCATGTGCTGGCCATCACGTGCATCATTGTAGACAGAATGTTTTTTATGGCGGTGTTTTGTCCCCAATGCATAAGTAATTTGTTACAATATCCACTCTGGTACTGGTGGATGTTTAAAGCAGTCATCTGTGACATGGTCACATTCTCAACTGCAGAATGAAATCAACCGCTCTTTTCCCGCAACTAGGAAAAAGTGGGCGTTAGTGACCTACTTCCAGGGGTGGTGGGTTCCAGATTTGAGACTAGCTTCAGAGGGAGGAGCAATGACTGATGACGCACTTGGGCTACTTTCTCCTGGATGCGGGCCTGAAATTAAATTAGAAAAAATTGAAGCTGAGGTAGGAAAATACATGAATGCAGCCAAAAACGGGTTTGGCGGTATTTCTCATGAGGAAATGACAATATCACATGGTAAAAAGCTCCAAAAAGTGGATTTTTTATTATATGGCTCCTTTAAGTCATTTTCATCATGGGTCTATATTAATAATATATTATGTTTATGTAACGACTCCTCATAGCTGAAGGATTCATAAAAATGTTGAATGAATGGCTAAATACGTTCCTGTTGGCTAGCAGGGGAGGTTCCTGTAAATAACCTCAAGTTAGCATCTCTGTTAGCCTGTTAGCATGACATCAATAATAATGACCTGCTCCTGTGTAGCACCTCTCTGACTCTTAAGTGCTTTACACTACAGTCATTCACCCAAAACGCTGTCCTGAGAGTAAATGGTCTGTTGGCTGGTTGGCATGACGACCAGCTGTAGAGGTCAGTGGGTGTAAAATCTTAAACCTCGCATAAACACTGTTTTGTTTTAACTACAGCATGGTTTGTTCAACGTTTAGCTCAAATAGATGTTTTAATGATTTTTTTTCAGGTTTAAATGTTTGAATGCAGGTTTGTTTAGTTATGGATCCTAGAGCCAGAGCTGCAGGACTGCTTCATGCAAATGTCTCAACCCCCAAAAAACAACAAACAAACCAGTTTTGAATTTGAATATATTTTTGTTTGTCTCGTGTCTGTTATACTTTCTGTTTCATTCATGTTGACCTCTCCTCCTCACAGCTCGCCCTGACAGGCGTAAGCCAGAGCACCGTCACAGGTAGGCGACTCTTTGTTTCGTCTGAGGCTTTTAGGATGAGTAATAGCTACCAGGAAGTGTGTGTTTAATTTTTCCCACGTGTGTGAGCTGCGTGTTTGATGTTAGATCCAGGTGAAAGGCTGAGTCTTTCATCTCAACCACAAAGCAGTAAAACAATATTTATGACATCACAGGATAATAAAACTACAGGAAATGTTTTTACCAAGTCAGACCCGAGCTGCTCTCTGCTTCTGACACAGTCCTGAAACTATTTTGTCTGTTGGCTGGTTGGCATGACGACTAGCTGTAGAAGTCTGAGTGTTTTTAGCTTTAAGAACAGCCGAATCAGCACCAGCTGTTGGAAGACTTTACATATGCAGCCTTTGATGTTCTAATTTAGCTCCGTTTTACTACCTCAGATCCTGAAACACGTGTTTAAAGCTGCTGACCTAAAGCAGTTATGTAGAAAATCAACCTGAACCCCGTAAATAGTTGTCAGGGATCATTTCTGACCTTTAAAGGACCAAATGACTAAAATCAAACCTGCCCATGCAAGTGTTGATCTGCTTCATGTGACTCATCAGACTGCAGGTTTCTCAGGGAAACACAAACATGTTCAAGTCTGACATGATTAGGGTCTAAACGAAGCTCACCTGTGGTCCTGTTTCAGGATCCAAAAGAAGCTCACCCGTGGTCCTGTTTCAGGATCCAAAAGAAGCTCACCCGTGGTCCTGTTTCAGGGACTAAACGAAGCTCACCCGTGGTCCTGTTTCAGGATCTAAACGAAGCTCACCCGTGGTCCTGTTTCAGGATCCAAAAGAATCTCACCCGTGGTCCTGTTTCAGGGACTAAACGAAGCTCACCCGTGGTCCTGTTTCAGGATCTAAATGAAGCTCACCTGTGGTCCTGTTTCAGGATCTAAACGAAGCTCACCTGTGGTCCTGTTTCAGGGACTAAACGAAGCTCACCCCTGGTCCTGTTTCAGGATCTAAACGAAGCTCACCTGTGGTCCTGTTTCAGGGTCTAAACGAAGCTCACCTGTGGTCCTGTTTCAGGATCTAAACGAAGCTCACCTGTGGTCCTGTTTCAGGATCTAAACGAAGCTCTCCTGTGGTCCTGTTTCAGGGACTAAACGAAGCTCACCTGTGGTCCTGTTTCAGGATCTAAACGAAGCTCACCTTTAATCCACTGTTTTATTTGTCTCTATTGATCCATTTAAGCTCCAACCCTCTGATGTTTTGTGATGGTCTAGAACAAAAAATCCTCATTTGCACGTGAAGACAAACACAAATGGCCCAGAGCAGCACGGTGTGGATAATCAGCACACAATACGTTTCCATGGTGACTGTTTCATGGAGGGAGGTGCAGCACAAGAGGATATTTGAATGAAACATGAGATGCTTCATCAGTAGAAGCCTTCGATTTTGTTTAGTGTCACAACAAAAAACCTTAGATATTATTTATTTATCTTAAGGTTTTTATTAAATTTTTACTGCTTTAGGGTCTGGGATTTTTATTCAGACATTAATAATATCAACTAGTGTAAATAATCCATTGTTTTTGTGGGGGAGGGGTGGATTAACCCATTAAAGTCTGATGGAAGATTAGATTTTAAACCTTATGTTTGAATAAAATTGTAGTTATTAGTAATAATTAACTTATTCAGAATTAGAAGCTTTGATGATGATGATGCTATTTATAAGGTCAGCTTTTTGTTTATGAAGATGTTTTTTCTTCTGGGTTTCTGGTCTCAGGTGGATTGTTTTTAGCCTCCTGTTGTTTCTCCTCTGCTGGTGCCGCTTAGATAGAAAATATCAGAACTTATCAAACTAATAATGTCACCAGTAAAGCAGCAAAGCTTCTGTCACTTCTGCCAACGACCTAATACTTTACATAAACTTTATAAAGAATAACAAACACAACCTGGTGATTTTAGATGAGGATAAAACTGACTGAGTCATTTATTATTAGTGTAGAAAACATGAATATGGTGGTGTTAATGCCAGCTGGTCTGACATCACTTCCTGCCTCCATGAGAGAGGCACCAGTGGGGCTTTACTTTAAGCTCTGCTGCAGCGTGTTTAGCATCCGTCTGAACCTGTCGGCCACACCCAGAGATGATGTAAGGGAGCGACAGATTTTAGGTTTTCAGAAACCAGGAGTTTATAAACCTCTGAGTGAACCAACGTCAGCTGTTTGTCCCGGCTTATTTAGTGGGTGGACCAGTCCTCCCACAGCCGAGTTCTGGTTTGTTTCAGCTGTTTTACATTTGTGTCATTGGTGTTTGTGACTCCTGAAGAGAGAACAGGTACAGGGACGTCTGTTGTCCTGCTGATCCTGACCTCCAATAAAACATTTACGTGATTCCTAAAGTATCTGATTAGTTTATAAACTCTGCTAATTTAGCAGCGTTCCCGTTCATGGAATACCAGAAACAGATCCAGGAATTTAGTCAAATGATGATTTAAAGAGAATCCTGAACTCGGCTGATGTTTGTTTTCATCCATTCATCTGATCTGTTTCTCTTGTTTCTGTTAATTTTTCAATAGTTTGTTTTTCTTTAGTTTTATACTTTTTATTTATTATTCCTGAAGTTTCTTTAAATCCTCAGAAATGAATTAAAACAAAAACCAAACTCCAAGTTAAGCTCCAGTAGAGATTAAAATCTTGATTCATGTGCATTTAGCTGGATGTCGTTCACTAAACATCAGTGGGGTTGTAGCTGTGTGCAGATTATTATTAAATGTCATTTATGCACACGGTGCAGACATTTCTATAAACACGTTACATAAAACCAGAAGTGATGATGTCACAGACTGAATGGGGCTTAAATCTAACTGTGTTTTTGCACATATCTGGTTTTCTGTGCCAGTCTGAATGAATACTGACTAGTTGTGATGAAAGCTGAGGGACGTGGCAGCAGAGGTGAAAATGTGACTCATGGTTTCCCTTTCCTCTCCTTCCTGCAGCCAGGGTCCTTTCTCCTCCATCAGAGCCGTCATCAAGAGGAGTAAGTGTTCCTCCTCAGCTCCTCTGTGTCTGTGTGAAGTTCAGACTCATAAAAACCGCTCAGCTTCGATGGTGTAAAGGAAAAAAGATGCTAACAGGATTTAGCCTTTAGCTTCTTTTGTAGGAGTAGATTTGAGCCGTGGTCTGGAGGAGGGCCGCTTTTAAAAGTAGAAAATGTTCATTTTGGGTTTTTGTTTAAGAATTTAAACCATCTTGTCCGAAGCTTAAAAAACAAGTCGTTACCACGGTTTCAGATGAAGCTTTAAAACACAAACACAAGATTTTCCTAATTAGCTAAAGATGGACGTTTTAAATTATTACATGTTGTTTTTAGACTAAAGAGGCCTTTTTGTGTTTTTCAGTTGTTTACATTTGAACTTTTCTGACTTATTATTATTTTACTCTCATTAAAACGGTTTTCTGATCTCGCTTTTCAGCCACCAGGCCCATTTCTGCCATAGAGGCCCCGAGAGATCCAGACCGGGACAGAGACCGGGACCGGGAGAGAGACAGGGACAGAGAGAGAGACCGGGACCGGGAGAGAGACAGGGACAGGGAGAGAGACCGGGACCGGGACAGAGACAGGGACCGGGACCGAGACAGGGACCGGGACAGAAGGTAAACACTGAGCTGATTATTTAAATGAGTCCGTCTGGTTACTAGAGGTTAACCCCGGGGTCACCAGTCTTGCTGAAGCAGCAGGCCGGTGACCCCGGGGTTGACCCCTCAGGGTGTTTCTAAATCTGTCTCACAGGTGAAACTGAAACAACAGACCCAGAATCAGCTGTTTTAATAAACAACTGAGCCGTTTCCTGCTCCTCCTCCTTCTTCAGCTCCATTATAATAAACAACTTTATGTTTCCGCTCAGATTTTCACCTTTAATCAGTGAACATTTTCTAAATATTTGGAGCCTAAAACAGTTTCCCTGTGCAGGATGTAAAAGGTTAGGTGAGTTTGTTGTGTTTTATACATGGGGGGGGGGGTTAGGGAAATAGAACATTCTGACTCAAACGTCCGTCGTTATTCAGGAAGCTAACCCTTTAAACATTCAGTTTGATTTTACCATTTTGAGACAACTGTCTGTTGTTGTGTTGCTAGGCGACCAGAGATCACCATCCTATCAGCCGAGCCGCTGCCCTCCACTTCCTGGTTTCCTGGGGTTGCTGCAGGAATTCCTCCCCCTCCTCCTCCTCCTGCCCAGATCTGGGGACCCACAATCCATCCGTCCGTAGAGGTGTGGAGCTTTTTGTTTCTGATTCACTTCCTCCTGATTTGTGGAAAAAAAAAGAACCAAAATGTGATCTGAGTGTTGAATGCTGCTGCTGTTTCTGTTTCTCTGGTTGAGGTCGGTTCTAACTCAGAATCTCAGAGGTTTTGCTTTTTTATAATTTTACACCATTCTGCTCCTCTTCAGCCTCCTCCGTCCTACGAGGAGGTGATCAGAGAAAAGACGCAGGAGCGGGTTCTCCCCCCTACCTCCTCCTCCTCCACCTCCACCGCTCCAGTCTCAAGAACAACCATCGCCACTCAGACTGACCCGGGACCAGCCCCGGATCCTGAGGAGACAGAACGTAAACATGGAAACAGAATTATTTTAATATACATTAATAAAAAAGTTAATTTCTGTTTTTGTGCCCAGAAGAAAAACCAGCGAAGCCCCCCCGACCGCCTCTCCCCGACCCTCTAAAGTCATCTACAGTTGATGACATCACCAGTGCTGCCAGCCAATCAGCAGCGCTCTCTTCTGATGCTGACAGCGTGGCTACACACACACACTCTGAGGAGAGAACACACACATCCACAGGCACAGGATGCAGCGACCTCCTGGCTGACCTGTGTTTGCCTCTGACGTCCACCTGTGGGGCTCAAACCGACCAATCAGATCAGAGTTCTTCTGCTCCTTCTTCTGACGCCTCACATGTCCCGGTGGAACGTCCAAGGCCACGTCCACATCCTCGCACTAAGCTGGGCCGCCGGCTCATCAGAAACGAGGTCAAAGTTCAGACTTTGGTGAAACTGCGAGAAGACGGTTTGGCTACTTTAGCCGCTCAAGCTAGCAGCAGCAGCTCAAAGCAGGAGGGGGGTCAGGGGAAGTACCTTCAGGAGCTGCTGGAGGCCTTCAGCTCAGACGACTGGGGCTTCCCAGATCACCGTAGCGACAGCAGCAAGCACAGCCAATCAGAGAGCGAGGAGGAGGACATGGCGGCCCTGAGAGCGAGGATTCAGGCGTTTGAACAGCATGTGGCTGATGGGAGCTGTGGGGACGATAATGACAGACAAACTGGGACCAGTGAGGACGTCGCTGCTGGACAACGTCCCGAACCTCGACCACGGCCTCGTCTCCAGGGGCAACCGGCCAAACCCATCCCTCCTGTCACTGCCCCAAAACCCAAAAACATCTCGCCTGGTCCCAAACCCTCCAACAAGGAATTTTGGGAACGTGAAGATCTGACAGCTGGAGCTCCAACCGGTACAGAACCATCAGAACCCAGACCCACCAAACCCTCCATAGCACCAAAACCACAGTCCGTCTCACCGAGTCCCCCTGTCCCTGTCCCCGCGCCGAGACCTCCTCCTCCTAAACTCACCCCCTCCCCACCAAAACCCACAGCCCCCCCCAAACCTGCAGTCACCCCCAGAGCCAGCCTGGGGGCTCCTCTCCAGGACGGGAGCACCGCGGAGGTGGGAGGTGGAGCAGAACCGCTTGCTGCGACCCAAACGGGTGAGTGTGATGAGGTCGTGCTGGGAGGACTGGTGCTGGGTTAGTTCCTGCTCCTGTGGTTGGAGCATGACCTTACTCCTACTGTTACATTCATGCTGAGCCTCCTGTTCTCTTTCAAACAGCACCAGGATCATCTGGAACTGGAACTTCTTTGGTTTCCAGATGTAAACAGGAATTTTAATTTTATCTGAGTGAGCTTTAGCGTCGTGA